>SCDY01001070.1:0-37830 GCA_004143825.1 Drosophila micromelanica
TTTTGATAAGGATAGTCTTTTTGGTCATGGTTGGATGTCTAGATGAATTCTACATTTTAGTTTAAAAATAAAATTTTTGGTCTAAATTCATGTCAAAAATTTTTCAATTTATACCATAGTGTTCCCAAAGATAGATCTGAACTTTCCCCAGTCGTAACTTTGCTAAAACTTAACCGATTTCATGAGGATGGTTGTTTATGGTTCGTTGTCTAGAAAAATTTTACATTTCAGTTTAAAAATAAAATTTTTGGTCCAGATTCATGTAAAAAATTTTCGAATATATACCTTAGTTCTCCCGTATAAGTATAGGTCTCAACTTTCCCCAGTCGTAACTTTGACAAAACTGAACTGATTTTGATAAGGATTGTATTTTTGTTCAGGGTTCGGTGTCTAGATGAATTCTACATTTCAGTTTAAAAATAAAATTTTTGGTCCAAATTCATGTAAAAAATTTTCGAATATATACCTTAGTGTTCCCATATAAGGATAAGTCTCAACTTTCCCCAGTCGTAACTTTTTTAAATATACTTTAAGAGAGTTCAGTTTAATTTCTATTAAAATTTTTTATTAAAAATACCCTCTGCAATGTTTTAAAAATGTTTTTGATGTAAAAAAATTAAAAGAAATAAAGTTGACACACTTACCAATAAGCTGTTATACAGTGACGCACTAAAGTGATGGCACAGTTGCAAATGTCAACTTTAAATGCTATTTCCAGGCTCATGTCGCATTTAAATGATTAAATTTTTTTGTACATATTTAAAGTAAACATTTGCTTGATATATTTCAATCAGCCCGCTGCCAAAGGACACCTGTAATCGTCTGTTACTCCACGGCGAGCTACTGGAAAAAGGCAGGATTAGACCTTTCTGTGTTCACTTATATATTCCACATAGCCTTAATTATGGTATATATATAAAATAAAAATATATAATTTTAGAGTCTTTTAACTTGGTTTTTACTCACCATACAAATTATCCCAATTATTCCAATTCCAACTTTGCATAGTCTCGGTCTGTATTTTCTAATCATCCCCTAAATGAATTTTCATGTCAACTTAAATATATTTTAACAGCTGCAACTGTTGAGATTCTAGCAGTTCAGTACTCTTTTTAAATAAACGTTGTCAAGTTCAACATTACTTTCAACTCTATATCAGCTGCCACGCATTCCCAGCTTATTGATTCTCTTTCGAAATAAATTTGCGTATTTTTTCTGTCGTATAATCTGCACTAATAAGTTTTTCAACTTGTTAATAAATCATAAATTGTTCTAACATCATTCGATGTTCGGCGTGATTCGGTTTTGACTTGCGCTTTGGCTAACTCTGCCTCTGATTGCAAAAGTTAAATGAAGTTTAAGTTTTAAAGCAGCTTTGCGCAGCGTTTGGCTTGATTCTAATGCCAAAATTGGTTGGCTTTGCATATTGATGGGGGCATTAGGTGCGAAACTTTCGCAGTACCCTCCCCCAGATATGCGAGGCAACAAGTTGGCTTAGTAATCGGCATCGTCAACTATGAAATTTGTGGCAAAAATAAATTGCCTGGCTGCGTTACGTTGCGCATACGCACAGTGGGCGTGGCTGGCACATTTTAACCAGTGGACAATTGACATTCCGGCCGCGTCCGTCGGAATGGAGGATGAACTGTAAGCGTGACAAAGAAACGGATTTTTATGTTGGCCATAAAGTTGCCGCCTGCAGCCGGATTTGTTGTTCGCCCCACCCGTTTGCCAGCTATTGGTATTAGCTTTTGTTTTATTTTATTATGCTCCTATTTGGCTTTACTCGCTGTCTGTACTATTATTGTCCTTGTTGTTGTCCTTGCACTAAATCAAAGTGTCGTTTAGCTAGCGGCATGCAAAGCGCCTGACCAAGTTTATTGGCATTGATTGTTATGGCCTCATTTCGGTTTTGCATAACAATTAGTCGGCCAAATTTGATTAGCGTTCATCCATTATTTTATGCACCCGCATTTTTGCCACCGCCAAATTTTTGGACTGCAACTGAAAAACATGAAGCAAAAATTAATGAAAACAACAAAACTGTTAAAAATTCTAAACGAGCTGTGGATATAAAACACTACGAAAGCCGAAACATAGAGGCTCTTAGATACCCATTATCTATTCACAATTTAAACAGAATTTTAAAGGTCTATTTAAAATATATTCGAAGAGGTCTTACAGTTTTCAAAAAATTGAAAATAAGGAAGCAAAAGTAAGTAAATAGATGTAGACTTAGACTTTTATCTGATTGGTTTTTAACACATTTTCACAGTTTTCTATTAAAAACAGCTTAGAACATCTTTATTATAATGCTCTTTAATTCTAATTTATTTCTAATAGGAAATAACTGACACAAGTTTTCCACTATAATATTAGCGAATTGTGTTCCCGATTTTGCAGCAGATTGTGGCCAGCCTTCTGACCAACTCATCAAATACTCGTTAAAAGGGTATGCGATAGACCGTCAACAAAATAGAGAAACATAACGAGTGTGAGAGGGGGATGTGGAGAGGGCTACAGAATTGCGAATATCATATAAACGACAGGCGCAATGAACCGCAATGCAAGCGGCTAGCTGGAAAATGCACAAGACACAAAGAAAATTTGCAATAACAATTTGGCACAGAGCCGAAAACTTGGTCGATCCGAAAAAAACAATATTTGAATTTGTGGAATCTTTTTCTGTTTATTTTTTATTTATTTTTTTTTTTATTTTGTTTTTGCTCATAGCATGGCATTTGCATAGAAAAATTCAAATTAAACGAAAATGTGCAAAATACTGTGAATAGTTTTATCTGCTTTTGATACCCTGTACACTTTGGAGGTATGTCTTTTAACAGGCAGGGGGATTAGATAAAAGAATTGCACCAAAATCGTTAAGAATCGTGTTTACATTCCGTTTACCTGAGTATATTTCAGAGGTTTTAATAACCAGTCAATAAAGTTCCTTGATACCACAATGACAAGACATAAGAGCCTATATTTTCTGTATGTATACAAAGTTGAAAATCGTGTTTAATTAATTTTTTAGAATATTACGGCTGCTACAGGGTATTCTTTAGCCGATCGTCGTTCAGCAAAACATTCGTTAGTTGTTTTTTGTGCTTGCTTTGATATTGCTCTTCTTCTTCTAGTAAAATGCAACAATTGAATGACCAAATAAAAAGCGAAACTGACATTGGTAGCTCAAATGAGCAGCCAGAAGGGCAGCAGCAATTGACAAAAGATAACAAAGGAGAACAGAGCATGGGCGCCGGCGGTGGAGGGGTGTATAGAGTGGGGGGGTTCTATAGAATGTGCTCAAATTGTTCGTCTAATGACAAAGTAAATTGTTTGAATTTGCACTTCAACAACAACAATTGCAACTGTACTCTCGAGTCTTTTGAAGTTGAAAGTTTGCAATTGAATAAATAATGAAATAAGCCCCGTTACGAGTGCCGGCCACAAGTGCCTGTGCATGTCCAAGCGAGGACATGGTTAAGTTGCCTCCAGCTGACAGCATTCCCCCACTTCAATCCCTTACTGAGCTCTATTGTTGCCATTTGTTGTTTTCGTTGCTATTGCTTAATTAAGACGCTGTGTTTAATTGACTTAAACTCTCCCCTTGACTTATTGCATTTGCATTTGCCCAATAACAACAGCAACAAATGCAACAACAATAACATTAGCAAGTGCAGCCACATTCCAGTACGTACTGAGCTGGAGTTATTTTTCTTTTATGCGCTTTACTGCAAGAAAACATAAATTGTAATATGGAAACAACGAAACGTACTTGCAATACACCTTAAAATATTAGAAACACTTGAAAACATGAAAAAATAAACACAATTTAATATAAACTGCACAATAGGCGAATTTCACAAATTTTACGCGGTTAACAGAGTTGCATTGAATCGTTCCGAACAAGTTCGATGGAACTACTCACTTAACCAAATGAGCGAGCGACTCAAATAATTAATTTAATACATACATATAATATTTTTAATTTTTTTTTTTTTATTTATTTTTTTTTTGCATTGAATATACAATATGTATTATCTGTTATTTCAACGTATTCTGTGATAAAAGGTATACAATAAACGATACAAAATGTTAGCAACGGAACTTTTGAATTCAATTATGATGTACTAATTAAGTGCAGCTATCGACAACTATATAAAAGTGACCGTATTCGGCCAAGGATCAGTTTGGGCGCGCTTTCCACTTGGAATCGGCATACGGCGAAAACAGCGTATATCATAATAATGACGAAATTTTAATGTGTGTTAAAAAAATACATACAAAAATAAAAATCTTTTAATAAAACAATAGTCTATATTACTTTGTTATACAACGGCAACAAAATATAAAAAATTCTTATTAGCTGGATGATGCCTTTTATCGATAGACGTTTATTTGCATACGTGTGTCAAGCTTAACTGAGTTCGTCCGCGCGCTATTTCAGTGTTTGTGTAAAACTAATAATTATAAGTGCTGAAAGTGTGATAAAACTAATTAAAAGTGCTAAAAGTGTAAGGTAAGTGGCATTTGCACCAATTATTTATCATTAAATATATGTTATATCGGTCAAACATGTTCAACAAGCATAAATAGACAAAGCGGATTTTTGAACGTGGTTAATTTATGTCGTTTATTTGCGCTCCCTTTGCACTGGACGAACACGCTCTCTCGCTCACTCTCTGGCGCCTGCACTATATCTCTCTATCTATCTAGCATGCAGCGATTGCCTTTGTGCGCGTCTCTGTCACGCTGTCTATCCGTCTGTCATTTGCTGTCGCTTCATTCTTTTTATCGCATTTTCTCAACGTTGTTGTTGTTGGTTTTTTTGTGCATTATGCCTCTGCATTCATTGGCAAACGCCATTTTTGCACTGTGCTCCATTGTCCGCATGTAAATTTCGTTTGACGACGGCCCACTGTTCACGGTTCGCAGCACTAACTGTCAACAGTTTTCATAAATCTTCATTCCACTGTGGACATCATCAGCAACTGGACATCGAGCTGGGCCTGGGCTGGGCCTGCACTTGTCTCAAGATACAGTTATCTTAAGTGCTCTAAGTGCAAACTGTCACTCGGTCTGTTCCTCTGTTTCTCTGTTTACTTTGCTTTGCTTTTCGTTCTTTTTGGTTATTTTTCTTCTGCTCGTTTGGGATTTTCTTTGTTTTGTTGGGGGTCGTTCGTTCAACTGCTTTTGACATGTGCGCAAAGATAAATAAATTCCCAAAATGCGCTTAAATTGAATTGCACTTTTTTTTTGTTTTATTCTGCAGCAGGGGTATTCCCGACACAACCAATGCAATTTGTCGTTTGACATTCTTTTCAGTGAAATGTGTGTGGAATGTTTCGGCACTTACTTTCCTTTTGTTGATTGTCTCTCGGGCATATTGATATGTTAATCTGAACTTTCACCTTTCGCTGAGGGGAGCTCTATTATGATTTTAAGCGCTGCATAAAAATCAAATTGGTCAAGGCCCTGCGACAGGTCAACTTGTTAGCGTATTCGACACGGCCATCTGTGTTGTGGTCATAACAATCGAGTTTTATAGTCAACAGCATTAACAACAGTATTCAAAACAAATCGACGCGGCTCCAAAGTGCCGTTACTTTTCGCCATTTGCGAAACCAGTTTCTGTTGATGTATACCCTGTACACACTGAAAATGGCTACATAGGGTGTACAGGTTTTATGCAAAAATATGTGAAATATGAACACCAAAAACCTTAAAAGCTAGAAACTTGAGATTTTAAATATTGATTCTCTTATATCATACTCAGAATAATATTATATAGATATTCGCAAATTTCCCAAATATCGATTTAATACCAAACTTTTGTTTATACATTTTAATAATAATATAATAATAATTAAATGATAAAGGTAAGGTATAAAGGTGAAAGGCCTGGAGTTGGGGCAGGATATCTCAAAATCGAGCATTCCCGACAAGAGCACTCTTACTTGCTTTTGTTTTTTATGCGTATATTTATTTTTGGCTATTTAGACAATGTTTTCACATTCTTAGAACACTTGGTATGAATGGTCGCATGCAAATTAGTCCCCCAATCTGGTGACTGACCCAAATTGAATGGTGATAAAATTGCGTGAGTATTCCGAAATCGGTTTAGTCGCGGACGGACGGCACGCCCAAATATGATGCTGCCTCTTTCATTATTAGTGATCATCATCGTCAGCCTGGCAGCATGTAAATCACAGAATGTCTTTTTATATTGGCTTTCAGTGAAAGTCCAGCTAACAGCCTAATCTCTTACAGCGTCGCTTGAGCTCGGCCAGGTGGCACGCAAGCACTGGAGTCGTGCGCCCGTCCATGGCGCCTTCAATGTGGACGCCTATGCGTACAACAAGCCTGTGGTGAACCTGGCCGGACAGCTGCCAAAAGCGGTGCCCGGCCAGGTGCTGCCTATGGGCCGGTTGCTGGAGCAGCTCTCGCAGAGCAGTCGCAAGTTGCCGATGGCCCAGTACAGAAATCTCGACAGTGGTGAAAGTAAGCAGCTAACCGAATGGGCGGTTGATCCTGGCGCCAGCTTGGATGCAGCTTCTTTAGCTGAGCTCAACAGCCGCTTGGCCAAGCTGCAAATGAATATAAGTTTGAGCCAAGAGAAAGTCTATTCGCACGAGTTTCATGTGCAAAACAAGGGCAATAAAAAAATTGTGCTTATCAACACGCTGGACAAGGCAAAGTCCGATCAGATACCTAAGCCCATAGAGGAAGTAGAAGAAGTTAAGGCGACCGCGGAGCAGCAAAGTCCTCTCAATGTGAAATTGACATTACCTGTGCTCCTGGACAGCAGGGAATCGGAGGTGGAGCAGACAACAACGCCGGGGCAGCTCAATGCTATCGAAATTGTGATGAACACTGAAGCAATTAGCTCTTTGAAAGCTGACCCAACCATGGTGGAAGCTGCCGAGAAAAGGACGAAGCAGCAGGAGCTGATAGATGACAACAAAAGGAGAGCAAATGATGCGAGGAATGCGACAACAATCGAAATGGAATCAACAGCAGCAGCGATTGCAAGGCCCGGACATGAGCATCAGCATTTGAAGAAAAGTGTCAATGCAAAGCAGGAGACGGAGAGGGAAGAGGAGCATCAGCAGCAGGTAAAGATACAGATGGAACAGCAGCAGCAGGGAAAGATGCAGCTTTCGCAGCAGGAGGAGACGCATCAGTCGCAGATGAGCTCAAAGCCGGGTCAGAGCGATGATGACGACGATGTCAGTGCTGTTGATGCGGCCAAGAAACGTGACAGCCAGAATGACAATGATGGGCCAGCAAATGGCACGATTATAGCACAACCAGGACCAGGAATAGAACCAGGAGCTGGCTCAGTAGCAGGAGTAGGTCCAGCAGTAGATAAGCCTCTTCGCCTGGGCAACAACAGACTGAAGTCGAACCGTAAGCGAACACAAACAAAAACAAAGAAACCAAATGAAATCGGTACAAAGGCGACTAAGCCAAGTGTTCCAACGAGGGCAACAACGAGTCCAGCTACAGCTGTAAAGCTGATGACTGGGTCAGCAGATGTCAAAGCACCAACGGAAATAAGTCCACAGGATATACGCAGGCCAATGCAAAAGGGTAGCAAATTGGATGGCAAAGGCAAGCGTCGGGGCGCACAGAGGCGGCCCAGTGCTGGTGATGAGCAGGAAATCGAAACTACGACAAATTGGTGGCATATACTACCATATGCGGAAATTAGAAAATTTTTGAATACGATTTATGATAGCATCGCCTACGAGGCGGACGACGAGCGAGCACAGCGGATGTGAGTGAATACGAGATTGTGTTGTGTGAGTGTATGTGTGGGTATAGGTATGGGTGTGTGTGTGTGTGTGTGTGGGTCAAGCCAATAGGTGAATTAAGTTGGCTTGGATAAGGTTTGGGTTTGGGGCATGGTGTCGGGTGTCCGTCCAGCGTTGAATTGAATTTCCGCTTTGAGCTCATCGTCTTGATTACGACTTACGCAAGAACGTCAGTTTTCGGACTTTGTAATAAAAATAAAATATAATCGTAAAACTACAACAATGTAGGCTATAACTTCATTCAGTTCAGTGCAATTTAACAGCTTATATTCACTTGTATCCTTTTTGCAAAAAAATACAAGAAAAGTTAAATATTTGCAAAATTGATTTTAAATTAAGTACTTAAAATGGGTTGGTTTTATATTTTCTATAAAAGTAAAAATTCAACTAAAGTATGTAATTATTAAGAAAAACGTTGCCTTATTGGTATAAATTCTTACATTAAACGATTTTTAATCATTTACATATTATTTCTATATAGTTAAAGTAAAATGAAATTGCTTAAATACTTTGATATAATATGATGGGGATACTAGAATCGAACTGCTGATTTTCTTTGCCTTATCGTTGTCCTCCTCCTGGTATTCTTAAAAATTTAGTATTAACACCAAGTTTTATTTTAGTTAAGTGAAATTCATATTTTGATTCAACAAAAAATATTTTGTTTGCATGTCCAAATTATATTATATATATATATAATTATTAATTTAAAATGCATAAAGTTGGCTGCTGAATATTTATTTTCACGTTGAATAAGGATTAATTGTTTGATAAACGATTTTAAGCAAGTTTCACTTGCGCTTTCTAACCTATTTCTTTTGCCAACTTTAAGTATGCAAAAATGTTTAATAATAAATAAGCTTTTGTCGATGCTTTATTTGTGCGTCATAATAAGTTCCGTCTACCGAATACTTAACCCCCTTCCTCCATTGCTTTCCCCTTTGACAACAAGATTTTAAGCCGTTGCGTTGACGACGCGTTGACTTAATTAAATACAGGCTGCCACTTAAAAGGCAATTTATTAATACTTAATTAAACACATTGAAAGAGGAGCATTAAGATGTCTTAGTTCATGTCAAATTAAAAAGCCGTATAGACGCGCTTTTTGGCCCAAGAAGGCGGCTGTGACACGCGACGCAGCCGGTCACAGGTTAAAGTTGAAAGCGGTCGAACGGCTTCCAGTTGTCGGCGTCAACGGGGCTCAGCTTGGCGTGAATTGGACATTAATGAGCTAATAGTCTTTATTTATCGTGTGATCGCCTTCAGACCGGCAGCTGCCCAGCTTCTGATTTTGCTTCTGAATAACTCAACTGGAAACTATCATGAATCTTGAGCTCTTTAAGTAAGGTTTATTTGTTCTTCTATTGCTTTTTTTTTGTTTTTGTTTGCTTTCTTATTTTGATTTATTGAATTTGAGCACCCGCAGCGTTACTTTTGAACTTGGCTTTTTGTGTTTACATAAGCATATTTATGTTTTTATTGGGCACTAGCTTGACTTGACCAGCAGACGCTTTCTTTTTCTCGACTTTGACTTTGACTTGAGCTTCGGCTTGGACAACGGTTCCACCTCCGCATAGATGAGCAATCCCTGGGCGTTGTTTATGCCGGGCACCGCAAACACCAGCTGCGGGGGCGGCGTCGCCTCAATCAAAGGAACTTGCGTTGTGCTCGCCGTCTGCCACCCCTCAGCCGCCCCCCTGTTGTCGGGCAATTGCACCTCAAACGCGCGCCCCTCGTACAGATGCAGTTGCCAGCCGCACAGCTGCGGCATCAGATTGCACCTGGCCGTTACATTGTCAGCGATGAGCTTCACCTGCTCGAAACTTAATTGAGGTATTTGCTGCAGTGCCTCAACTTGTTGTGGCGCACCTCGGCAACGTGCAACCAGTTGAAGGGGCAACAGCAGCAGCAAACGCGGCAGCAGCTGTAGAATTCGTCGCATCCGCATTCCGTTAGCGACACCTTTTTGCTAATTACCTGCTGCTCTTGCGGCTCGATTGTGACTGGCAAGGGGTTTCAAACTTGAGCTGAAATCCCAAACCCGTTTCAAAGAGAATTGTCAAGAAACTGAAAGTTATTGTGTATGTGTGTGTGTGTGTGTGTGTGTGTGTGTATAATCTAAAACTGAATTCTTGAACCTAACAAAGACACAACTTTTATAATTACTCTATATATCATATTGATTTTATCAATAATAATTAAGATGAATGCCTTTTCTCTTTTATGTTAAATTTATGCAAATAGTAAATTAGTTTATTATTTTTTTTAGTTAAAAAATTGAGCTGGTCAATTTCTAAAAAAAATGAAATAAATTAACGATTTGTTTATTAAATAATTTTGAATGCCTTTTGATTATGAAAATCACTAGACATTTAGCCATATTTAATGCTATCTTTATTTTGATAGCGATTTCTTGAAACTAAATTTAAGTAATTTCTTCCCTTAGGTTTGGATGATATCTTATAGAAACTCCTTTTGCCATTGTTGCTAAATCGCTGTCTGTTGAATCTCCGGGTAGGTCTCAAAGTGGGCTTTGTTGTAGCGGGCGCTATGAGTATAAGTGGGTTGCCATTGCCATCGGTTAGCTCCATGAAGTGCGCCTCGTGGGGCTGATCACACAGCTTTGGATGATATTTGCACAGCGAGCTCACGGACTGAGGTGGTCTTTTGATCGATAACTGCTGCTCCGGCTTGAGAACAGCCTGTGGCTCATCATAATCTTCAGCGAAATCAGACACAACAAAATCGCTGAAAGAAGTACTCGGGTAGTCGGTTACTGGATTTGATGTGGTGTCAGGTTGAACGCTTGTTGGGCTTGGCGTTGTAAAGGGTGTTGTAGTCGGAGGAGTTGTACTCGAAGTGGTTGTAGTAGCAGGAGTTGTAGTAGAAGTAGTTGTAGTCGATGGAGTTGTTGTGGTTGAAGTGGCAGGAGTTGTGGTTGTAGTGCTTGTGGTGGAAGTAGTTGTAGTGGTTGTAGTTCGGGGTCTCCTAGTGGTTGGTCTGGGTCGCCGGGTGGGTCTTGGTCTCAGCGGTGGGCGTGGCCAGGGCACATATTCCACATGCGGCGGATGATTATAATAGTAGTTTTCCCAATAGTTGTTGTAGTAGTCATCAATGGCAGCCGCATCCACAACCCTTTTACGCTTATTTTGCTTTTTATCCGGATGGCTAAATGCGCTCGTTAGACGTGTGTATAAATCGTTTATATCCCAGCCTGGAATATGCAGCCTCATCTGGCTGGCACTGCCGTTCGACTGGCTGCAGACGGGCACCGCCACCAATAACCAAAGATAAACGCGGCTGATGAACATTTGAGAGAACTGATGGGAATTGACTTAACCAAGAACCGCCAAGACCAAGGGATTTTATATGGTCGGAGTTTATTATGAGATGATTGATCGTTGCCCAGGGCGCCATTTCATTTTCAATCGAATCAATGAATATTTTTAACGTGAACAATCAAATCGAACAATACGCGACAATTCGCACTTATTTAACACACATTTGGTCAAACGACCACCGCTGTGAGGAAGCTGAACGGTTTGAGAGATCTCCACAAAATATAGGAATTAAGCATGTTTATAAGTTAATCCCGCAAGCTGACTTCATTAGATTTTCCGCAAGCTCGCGAATAGAAATTGCACATAAATAAGAAGTGATGAGTCATTAACTGTGTTTGGCTCATGCGATTATCTTTTAAATATGCGTTTTTGTTTGTATTCCGATTGCTGTTGCTTTTCCTCCTCTAGAACTGCGACGTAGTTTGAGACCTTGGATTGTTTAAGTTGTTATTGGCGGCCGAGTAGCCTCTGTAAATACTCGAACCGGTCACTTGGCATGGGATGGGCATGTCTCTGAAAGACATTCCTGGTTTCCTCAGTTGGTCTTATAGTGGGAGGCACTTCTGTATTTGTAGGGGAAGTAGTATCTTCCGCTGGAGTTGTTGTAGGAAGCGTTATTTGTGTAGTAGGTATCAGAGGTGGCATTGTTGGAGCAGAAGTGCGTAACGGCCGAGAAATCAGTACTACGATTGTATGTTTGGGATAGGCAGGCACTGGATAAAATAAAGGTGGTGGCGGTGGAATAGCAGGATGATTAGAGTAGACGAATCCTTTATACATATAAGGATAGTTAAAACTGCTTAAATTTTGTGTATGCTTCTTGGGAACATTTTCAACTGGAATACCCCAAGCTGGGACTGCCAAAAGCAGCAAAAGATACTTTAAACTGCTGAGCATCTTGCGATTTTCATCTATAACTTCCACTTTCTTACGATGCAACTCACTTCAAACTAAACTGACATTCAGCCAGTGCAACAGATTTTATAGAAAAATCGGACTTGGTTAACGGTTCAACGGTTTATTGATTTTCTCATCTCAATGCAGCTGGCATAGTTAAAATTACAATAAATAACATCGAAATTCTGTAATTTCTATGATAAGCATTGATAAAAATACAAATAAATAACTTTCCGGACTAATGAGTTCACAGTGGAGGAGGTTAGTTGATGAGTCTGCCAAACAGACCCGTCTTTCTCGGTATAGTTAGATAGGTCTTCAGACGATCTTTTGTGGCCTCCGTTGTCACTGAAACTAGTGGTTTGTTTGAACCGAATAATATCATTAAATAAATTAAAATTTTTATTGCCTTATTTGGAAAATCACAAATACAAATGTTTGAATAAATTTCTAGTATAATCAGGGCTTGCCACTGCAGTCGTTAACCTGGCTAAGATTGAGTCGCGTTCGGCTGGGCTTTGGAGTAAACCACCAAACTAGGTGTTAAAAAACGTTCATTACCATCATCATTTCCATCATTCACATCATCCTCGCTGTTAGCTGTCGGAGTTTAAACTTTAAAAATGCTGTCGACAAAGCGAAATATTGGAGGCGGTAAAGCTGCCGACGTTGTCAGGTTGTTGTCGACTGAAGTGGGAACAGCCTTGAATCTGGAAACTGGGGTTGGTGTAGAAATATCTAAATTACGAGGAGCTACAGCGGTAGTTGTTGTGGTGGGTTCAGTTGTTGAAGAAGTTGATGATGTAGGAGACGTTGTTTGTGTAGTAGTTGTTTGTGTAGTAGTTGTCAAAGGTGGCATTGTTGGAGCTGGAGTCGGTAACGGCCGAGGAATCAGTATTATGACTGTACGTTTGGGATAGACTGGCACTGGATAAATTAAGTGTTGTGGCGGTAGAACAGCCGGATGATTAGGGTAGACGAATCCTTTATACATATAAGGATAGTTATAACCTCTTATATTTTGTGTATGCTTCTTGGGAACATTTTCAACTGGGATTCCCCAAGCTGGGACTACCCAAAGCAGCAAAAGATACTTTAAACTGATGAGCATCTTGCGATTTTCATCTATAACTTCCACTTTCTTATGATGCAACTCACTTCAAACTAAACTGACATTCAGCCGGTGCAACAGATTTTATAGAAAAATCGGACTCGGTTAACGGTTCAACGGTTTATTGATTTTTTCATCTCAATGCAGCTGGCATAGTTAAAATTACAATAAATAACATCGAAATTCTGTAATTTCTATGATAAGCACTGATAAAAATACAAATAAATAACTTTCCGGGCTAATGAGTTCACAGTGGAGCAGGTTAGTTGATAAGTCTGCCAAACAAACCCGTGTTTCTCGGTATAATTATATACGTCTTCAGCCGTTTTCTTGTGGGCTCGGTTGTCACTGTTACTGGTGGTTCGGTTGGATTTGGTGTCGTCTCCGTTGGACTAGGTGTTGTTTCCGTTGGACTAGGAGTTGGCTCTGTAGGATTGGGTGTAGGCTCTGTGGGATCGGGTGTCGATTCAATGGGATTGGGTGCTGGATCTGTGGGATAGGGTGTTGGGTAAGTTGGCCATGTTGGATGTGTTTGGTATGGCGGATATGCAGGCTGTGTATATGGTGGTGGTATGGGATATACCGGCACAGGATAGTACCAAGGCCGTTGATTATAGTAGTAGTCCTCGGGGTATTCATGAACGACTTTCTCTTTGTCATTATCTTGCTCTTTATCTTTATCATCGACTTCCTGTTTATCATCGAACGTATGAAATCTTATCGTGACGCCCTTAAACATATCCACGATGCGTCTGTAAGAGTCGCTTAGGTCCCACATGGGTAGCTCCACTTTATATTCAACGGGTCGAATAGATATCGCACTTGTTGTTCCAACTGCCAGCAGCAATATGCACAGGGTATTTGCTAACATTTTGTATCTAATCCGAACAGTTACTCGGCGACATTTGCAAGCCGTGCAAAACTGAGCTTCAACTTGCATAGCTCAAAGGAATTTATATAGTTGTCCGATTCGGAGACAAAGCGAACCTAACTAACTTTGATCTTAATTAATTCCTACAGTAAATTACAGTTTGCTTTATCATTATGATTCTTATAGACAATGGACGCATTTGGTTTGAATAACTTTCTGCATAATGAGCCACAATGTGTGTAGGTGTTTCACCCATCAATGCTAACAAAGCCCTTCCATGGAATTGACCTGAATGAACTCAATAATATCCAATTGGTGGTTGTCTGTGCGCTGCATTGAGGTGGGTCCCAAGTGGAGAGAGCTGCTGTTGTTTGCCTCTGAGCGACCTGGATGGGTTGCCTATGGGTGCTACCAAGATTAAAGGTGCGCCGTGTGCTCGTCAGTCACTTTGACAAGCTGCATTTCAACGGGCTGTCTAAAAGCGCATAGCAATGAAGCTGGATGCGGTGCTTTATTAGCCTGGGCTTCATTTACTAGCGGGCTCTCTCCATCTACACCGAGTTGGACTTCATTTGACATGTCGTATTTTCCACAGTATTTGCAGATTTCCCTTGACCAAAATGTTGTAGACCCGAACTTTGAAACGTCCTTGTCACCTCCGTTGACTGTGTTATTGGTGGCGGAGTTGTTGCTGTTGACAATCTGTACCTTTAAAACCGTGCAATATGCGTGAATAGGAATCACCCAGATCCCAAACAGGGATTTTCACACTATATGCCCCGGACGGTACCGACTGCTACGAGCATTAAGCGAACGGAATTTAGCCAAATTTGTAGTTTGATTTGATTTTTTTTTCCTTAACTGCACAGCTGAAACTTTGATTTGATAATGACTAAAAATTTTTGCCACTCAAATGATTTTATACAGCAAAACCCTGAAAAAGAGCAAACGATAACATTTGTCCCTCTTATCGGGCGATGTTAATGAAGATTTCAGCGGATTGACTGAATTAAATTAAATTTTTTATTTTCTTATTTGGAAAATCACAAATACAAATGCTTGAATAAATTTTTAGTATAATCAGCGTTTGTCGTTAACCTGGCTAAGACTGAGTCGGGTTCGGCTGGGGCTTGTAGTAGGTGTAACCTGGTCGAGCGGCCACCAAACGCCGTCGTAGCACCTTTCGGGTGGGTGTTAACAATATCAAAGGCCTGCCGCCTTTATCAGTTAGTCGCACGAATTGCGCTTGGGGTTGGACAACCACATGACCAGGTTCAGCGTCATCGCTAAAACGCTCGTTACCATCATCGTTTACATCATGCACATCATCCTCGCTGTTAGCTGCCGGAATTTGAACTCTAAATTTTTCCAAATTGCTGTCAATAAAACGAACTATTGGAGGCGGTAAATCGGCTGAAGTAGGAACAGCCGAGAATCTGGAAACTGGGGTTGGTGTAGTAATTTCTATATTACGAGGAAGTAAGGCGGTTGTTGTGGTGGCCTCAGTTGTTGATGAAGTTGATGATGTGGGTAAAGTTGTTGTGGTTGTTGAAGAGGATTCAGTTGTGTGGGGCATAGCTGTTGATGTGGGAGCAGTTGTGATAGGAATAGCTGGTGATGTAGTTGGCGTTCCAGTGGAAGTGGGAATAGCTGTTGATGTAGTTGGCGTTGCAGTGGAAGTGGGAACAGCTGTCGATGTAGTTGGCGCTGCAGTGGAAGTGGGAAGAGTGGTTGATGTAGCTGGCGTTCCAGTGGAAGTGGGAATAGCTGTCGATGTAGTTGGCGTTCCAGTGGAAGTCGGAATAGCTGTCGATGTAGTTGGCGTTCCAGTGGAAGTGGGAATAGCTGTCGATGTAGTTGGCGTTCCAGTGGAAGTCGGAATAGCTGTCGATGTAGTTGGCGTTGCAGTGGTGGGAAGAGTTGTCGATGTAATTGGCCTTGCAGTTGTTGTTGTGGTTGTTGGTCTCCTTGTGGGGTATGGTCGGGATGAACTCAAACTCAGCTGATAGAGATAATAGTTGTAAGCCGCCAAATTGTTATAGTAATTGTAATAGTTCCAATAATCGTTGTAATATTCGTTCGCGTAGTAGGCATCGTAAATGTCGTTTTGAACTTCCTGATTCTGATTCTGATCCTGGTACTGTTGTTGTTGATGTTGATGTTGATGTTGCTGCTGCTGATTTGTTGGTCTGCCGCCTGTGCCAGTTATAATGTCGCGTATAATTTCGCGTATATTGATTACTGGTATCTGGGACAAAACTGGCCCGGCTAGCACCAGTAAAAGCCACACGCGATTGATTAACATGTTTACAAATCTATTGTCATCGGCAACTTCACGTCTGAGCAACGCGTCCAGAACTGAGCTGTCAGCAACGTAGCTGGAGTGCTTATATATAATCTTAAACTAGGCAGCTGCGAGGCGAGAATCGCCTGATTTATTGTCTTAGACTAGAAATTAGTAAACATCTGAACTTAATATGCTTAGGCGCATTCAGAAAACAAAGATAGAGTGAAAGAACATTTGCAGATTATCGCTTGAATAACTGTCCGGCTTAATGAGCCGACACGCCAACATCTTTGATCGCCATCAGCGAGATTTGCTTTCATCTCAATTCCGAGAGCTGTAAAATGCGTAAAGCGGTTGTGGCCTATAGTAGCTGACGGCCACCGGCGCCGATTGCTGAAGCGTCTTATTGGTGTACTCTGAATCGTTTAACTGCTGATTATTATCTAGCTCGTATTTGATGCGGGAACCGTTCTTGAAGTCAATGTAATCATAGTCGGGGTCATTGTCATTGCTGCTGTCATCATTAATAGCCGGCGATTGAGCCTCCTTCTCAACTGCCGGCGCTTTGGTGCTCTGCGCCGCCAGCTGCACCTGCTGCAGCAAATCCGCCAGAACAGCGGGCTGTATGCTGGGCCCAGCTCCATTCGCCGCCATTGCTTGCAGTCCCTGCAGCACGCCCTGAATGAACTGTTCACGTATCTGCGTATTCGCATCGCCCGCAGGTGCATCGCTTTGTACATTTTGCGGCACATCGGCAGCCACCTGAGCTGTTGGCTCGCTTGTTATTGTGGGCTCGTCCTGCGGTCGTCTTATGGGAATACCGGGCACGATGCCGCCTGCCTGTGACAGGGCCAGAGGATAGGCGAGCAGCAGTAGCAAAGGCAATGCCGTGCGCGATTGCTCTTCTTCTTGTTCCGTGTTCATCTTTTTCTCACTGCAGACATCCGTCCAGAGCCAAGTCAGGGCAATGAAATGGAGTGCGACTTGTGGTTTCATATCGATGCGAGTTCGCTGACCAACTAAATGCCGCTGGCTGTGGTTTTGCATATTTAGCAAATGCGGAGCGCCACATAAATGCTAATGGGACGGATAAACAGAGCTCAGCGGTGAAATCTTTTATAAGTTTCACCCAAAATACGAAATGAAAAAAAATCAAAACAAGCGAATAATAAACTTTGTTTGTCAGTCATTTATTTACACACTAACTAATTAATAACTAATTCGCTTGAACGCGACGCTTTTTAAACACAGCCTTAAGCTTACCGCCTAGCTGGGGCTGGCTTTTGGTCTGCTTCTTGGTTTTGGTCTTCGTCTTGTTCCGGATTTTGATCTTTGAGTCGGCATCTGCTTGGCGCCACAAGTAGTCGCCATCGCCATAATCCGCGTCATCTCTGTCGTCATAATTGTCGATGCCATAATCATCGCCTTCATCAAATTCATTTGCGAAGCCTTCATCGAAGCCAACTTCATCCTCTTCGCCATAATCCAGGCCCTCTTCGTAGGCCTGAGCTTCGACTAGCTGCTGATGCGCCCGCCTTTGGAGCCATTGGCGATAGGGCGCCAAATCGGCATAGAGCTGGCCACGCCCATCGTGAAAATCGGCATTCTGCAGGTTGTAGCCGCGCCGGCGATAACCCTGCCGGACTCTATCGTTATTCAAATTCACATAATTGTAATAATTAGAGGCGTCGTAGCCAAAGCCAGCATTTGGTGTGAAGGGCTGCTGTAGCACCTGCACGCCGGGAATACTATTGTAATTGTTCGACCCATAGATTTGCGCATAATCAGGATAGCCGTAGCCATAACCAAAGCCGGGACCGTGCTCATGTCCGGCGCCTAGTCCGTAGTCATACCCAAAGCCCCCAAACAATTGCTGTCCGTTGGGCTGATTGGGTATTTGCACGTTTAAAACCTGATTGCTGCGCTGTATTCCACTGGCAGGCTCAAAAAATCCATTGAACGGATAGGGCAACACAATTTGCTCAGTTCTCGATTCCGGCTCTGGGTTGGCAACCTCTGCCGGTTGGGCACCTTCTTCACTCTCCGCTGGCTTCTCTTTGGTGGCGTTAAACAGTCTGTTATATAGTCTGCCCAGATTGATGAGCGGCACCTCATTATAAATTCTGGTAAAATTAAACGTTGGCAGTTCCAACACAACTCGATTATGTTCCGTCTGACGTAGTTCCGGTTGTGCCTTAATATGGGTGCAGGCTCCGAAAAAAAGGACCAAAACCAGCACCAGCTTCAGCTGCTGGAAAGTTGACATCTCAACAATTCCTATTGCAAACGTTGACTGGTCGTGACTGACTGACCCGAGTTGAAAAGGTGGCTTTTTATAACATGTTGTGCCTCGATGTTGACCCATTTTGGTCGCGTTTTTGTTGTAAATATTATAATTGTGTCTCCATTTGCATAAATAATTGACATATAACTAATTAGATTAGATTTCTTGACATAATTAGTAGGCAAAGTTCCTCTTTTTCAATAAAACAAAAAATCAGCCTTTATTAATTTGCATTTGTCCTTGAGAAAAAGTCCTTTGCATATATTTTTTATAAATATGTAAATATTTAATTTGAAATATTTTGTTCAATGATATTGTGATACAAATTATGCATTTAGTGATAGTTTAAATAAAGCCTAGTTTAAACTAAGCTAACTATTGTAATAAAAGTTAACTATAAACTTAAAAGCTACAACAAAATTTAATGCAATTTATATTGTTCTGTAAAAATAATTTTTATTGTTGCTTTATTTATTTATTTTTTTTTTTTTTGCTTTATTATTGTCATATGAGCCTACTGGGTTTGGAGAGCGCAAAACAATAAAACTATACAAAAAGTCAAACAAAAGATTTCCCAAGGGCATTGCAATAAAAACAATTAAACCCACCCAAAGCAAAAATCATAAAAACATGTGTAATTTGAATACTTTTTTTTTAAATTTATATTTCAATTGTTCTTTTGTTTTATTTGAAATGTGATTTAAATATATGGCGTAAATTTTAGTTAGATAAAATTTTCCACCTAAGCAACCTCTTCCGTTATCGCCGATTGCGATTGAGCAGCTGCCTCAGGTTCGATGGCCAAATAGACGAACTTTGCTTGGTTCTTGTTCTTCTTGGACTTCTTCTTGGACTTTTGGGAGCGACGCACCATATACTGGGTTCTCTTGGGCTTGCTCTTGATCTGCGTGGGCGTGGGTTCGAATTCGTCATCGATTTCTTCTGGTGGCCCGTCCAAATTGATGGCAAACAATTGACCCGCCGATGGTGGTGCATAGTATTGCTGAGCTGGCTGCTGGTAGATCAGATTGTTGGGCGCGATCTGGCCTGGGAACTGGGCAAACTGGGGTGTAGAACCAACGGATTGGGCGAGAAGCAACTGGGCTAAGTCGTACAACTGCTGTTGATTGGGAGCGCCGCGTACGCCGATGGATCCGCTTATTGTTGCGCCGGTTGTGCCTGTTGATGCTGAAGCTGATGAGCCTGTTGATGCTATTGCTGTTGTGTCTGTTGATGCTGACGTTGTGGCTGCGGCCAGGACGGGTGAGTAGGTGATGTTTATGAATGGTGGGAAACCGTAGTTGGCGGCACCCAAACCGTAACTGGGACGTGGACGGTAAGGTGGCCTGATGATGGGCTTAATGATCGTTGGCGGGGGTGGTGGTGGCGGTGGGTGAACGGGCACCGGGAACGGATATGGTTGTGGGTACGGTTGTGGATACGGTTGTTGCTGGGGCTGTGGCGGATATTGCGGATATTGCGGTGGTGCTTGATACACAGGTGGTGGATAAGAGGGCTGCTGCGGTGGCGTTATAATTATTGGCCTTGAGTTGTGATGGTCATATCTGTGTGGCGGCTCCCTATCCGAATCTCGGATTACCGAAAAGACGCGTCCCTCCCCAGTGGGTTCCTCATCGGCTGCCTCCTCAGAAACGGGCAACGCAGCACGGGCAAAAATCTGTACAGCCTGGGTTTGCGTCAGTGCGCAAAGCACCAGCAATATGGAGCTATATCTAAACATGCTCCGAAACGATAGCTTTTCTTGTATAGTCTTTGCGTATTGACAAGCTAGATGAACTGATCCATAATAAGCGAAGGGCATCTTTATATATAGATTCTAAAGGCGTGCCGGCGTTTTGACGCCGGGTTCGTAGTTCATTAATGTTGAACCGATAACCGATACGATATGTAAATTAATGGACACGTGAATCGATTGTTGTCCATGGCTTGAAAAATGTATATTCATTTGCCATTCAATATATGTGCATAACTTTATGGCGCAGATTTTTTTTTACGCCATGTCAAAGTTGATTTTTTCGATAAATAACACTTTAATTCTTAATTCGAAAACATAACAAAATATTTGCATAACCCCTGCCATTTTTGCGTCATCAAAAGTGTGAATGAAAGTTTGAATCATTTAAATAATTAGCTGACTTTATGCCAGACTCTTAATAATCAATTCGAAATGCGCGACACAAACAGACGTTCAGTGATCAGTGATCGCTGACATATTACTTGAAAACCAGGACTTGGCTCACCTCCAGCAATCCTTTACAGGTTCTGCCACATCTCAAGTCTTTGATTGATCATAGTTATATTTTCGTCAGATTTAACAAAATTACTACTAGTAAATAGACAATTGAAAACAAAACTTAAAACAGATACTAAGATAAATTTATAAGCTGATTGACTAGCAGATTTTTCTTATAATTAATTGACGCTTTTTGTCTTTGACCTACATAAATTTAAAACTTTCACCGTTTAAATAAAAGTAGTTAGAAGATAAACGATATATTTTATAAAGCAAGACAGATAAATTATCGCAGGAACGATGATTAAGTAGCTTTGCATGCTTATTTAAGTTATGCGATACATTTCTATGCCTAGCACAGAGACAGACAGAAATATGAAAATTGTGTTGCAAAATTATTAAAAAACGCTCAACTTTAGATTGCTAACAGTTTAACCTATTAAATCTAATCAGCTTTAATTATAATTATCAGCTATAAAGCTTAAACAGCCATCAACAAAAATGTTGCAAGTCATTCATTAATTAGATTTTGATTTGAATTTGCGTATTTGCATAAATAATCATAATTCGTTCAAAAAATTTGTGATGTGAGCTACTCGGATGATTGGATCAAAGTGGAATTTCGTTCGGTTCTAAGCTGACTATATTAGCTCAACTGATTTGCATCTGAATAGTTCGCTTGATTATGGCTTGTAGTTTTTTTTTGTCTCTTAGTTTTTGCTTTTAGGCTGTCATGATATTTAATTCGGCACCCGTAGCTGGCCAAATTGGGTTAAGTGGGAACGCATGCTTAATGCATGAATCAATTAGGCTGACCTATGACATGCCTTTTGTCTATAAAAACCTATTGGTCAAAGATCATTTGTACATTTCAAAAGAGGCGCTAACGAAATGTGCTTGAAAGTGGAATTGTGCGTGTTCCTGGCCTTTTGGTGTGCCATAGCCTTTGCCATTGCCCAGCCCATCGTGTTGGACTACGAAGAAGATTATACAACAGAGCCATACGACACCGGTTCGGATTATATCACGGATGCAGACAATGGCCAGTATGCCATAGTAGATGTGAGCGGAATGGGAGGAAACCCAGGATATCAGCAGCAAGAAATTTATTGCCAAGGATCCCTAGCAAGCCAACCGTGCCCGCCAAGCATAGGACCAGCACCAACACATCCAACACAACTTACTCCTGGACATCATCCTACACATCGTCCACATCCTACACAACCGCCTCATCATTCACATCATCCCTATCCCGGTTATCCCTATCCTGTATATCCTTATCCGTATCCCTATCCGAGTTATCCCTATCCCATCTACCGAGAGCCACCAGTTAGACGGCCAGAGTTCAAAAGACTCTGCGTAAAAATCCCAAGCGTGGGTCTTCTTTGCGGTCCATCCGTACGATTTGATTAAGAAATGAAACGTTGTGACAAATAAAATATAAACATAAACTGATAGCTGACCAAGTTTTTTTTTAGTTAAGTCTCCAACTGTTTCAACTAAGACCAACAATTTTTTGTTATTTTTTACATTTCTTATATATTTACAATGCAAATATAGTTTAGTTTGATCGGTCTACCCAAGTCATCAATTTAATAGTTAAGCAAAAATCTTATATTTTATTTAAGAAGCTTTAAAGCAGCTCCAAATTCAATCTTTTTTGCCACATTCATCAGAAGTGGATGATAGAAGTAAATTTATTGTATAAACTTCTATACATGAAATTTATTACTTATTTATTTATAAACATTTGCAAAAGAACACAATCTTTTTGGCAAACAAAGTAAAGCTGGGTCGCATCAAAGTTCTTAACTACTTTCAAACATAATCTGAACTGGTTATCATACAAATGGTTTTGTGCTCCATATTGGGAGTGGCCTTTGTGTTTAGTACAAAAAAATTAAGCATAACTGTAAGAGATTCGATTCTTGCAAACTTATTCGCAAAAAAGTATATAAACTATGGTCCCAAGTGATATCAATTAGTTCCAACCGACTGCTCCCGAAATGAGCTTGAAATTTGTTCTCTGCCTTTTGCTAGCGCTCTGGTGCGGCTTGGCCGTGGCCAAGGATGACGCCGAAACAACGGTTATTAAGCTAGAGGGCGACACCATCGAGGATCAGAATGTGTACGTTGCCGAGGACTATTTTAACGATGCTAGCAACATCAACGAGGACAGCAGCGTTGAGGATGAAGCGGATTCTGTTGGATCAAAGCGTGAGGGGGCTCCTGGATACTGGGATATGCCTTATTCGTATTACCCGACAAGAGCTGATTCATCAACCGATACCGATTCAACCGATACCGGAGCCGGAACTTCCGGACAAGGTAGCGGAACTTCCGGACAAGGTAGCGGAACTCCCGGACAAGGTAGCGGAACTCCCGGACATCATGAAAGTGGGCATCATGGAAGTGGGCATCATGGAAGTGGACATCATGGAAGTGGACATCATGGAAGTGGACATCATGGAAGTGGACATTCAGGATATCCCGGCCATGGACATTCCGGTTATCCCGACCATGGACATTCTGGATATCCCGGTCATGGGTATCCCAGCCATGGCTATCCTGGACATGGGTATCCCGGGCATGGACAGCACCAACCCTATCCTTATCCTCCTTATCCCTATCCTGCTTATCCATATCCTAGTTTCCCCTATCCCAGCTTCCCATACCCCGGTGTCCCCTATCCTAGCTACCCGTATCCCAGCTATCCATATCCAGAATATCCAAGGCCTCATCCTCATCCCCGTCCTCGCCCCCATCCAGAACCACAGCCACAGCCACAGCCTCAGCCCGCACCAACGCCAAAACCAGAATCAAGTGGAACCAAGATTTGCAAGGTTATTATTCCCTTTGGCAAAGTGTGTACATATATAAATGGCAATTAGGAACTTTTTGGATTTTATGTAATTATGAAGAAGACAATCAAGAAAAATAAAAAAATGTCTTAAAAAAGAAATGTTTTGGTTTTGCTTTATTATTTAATTTAATAATATTAATATTGACACAATATTCAGTTACATTAATTGGTTTTTTTGTCGAAAATTCGAGAAAAGTAAAACACAATAAAAAAAAAAATAAAAAACAGCCAAATATTTACTATTTTACCTTTTAGACTTGGCAGGCCCAGACAGTATTTTATTATTTTTTTTTTTATCATTTTAATTCAGCCTTTGTTAGCCTATCTAATGCAAATCTAAGAAACTATTTCTAGAGAGCTTTCTTTTGGCATTAAAGCTAAAATTTAGCATATATAGTTTGTATAAATATTCTAAAATTGGCTCGAAAACAAAACCGTTAACAGAAAGAGATCGTCTTAATATGTTCTTGACTGAGTTTAATAGCTGAACTGATTTGCATGCAAATGCTGCGATGATTCGATGTTGAAATTGACTCCATATAGTTTTCACTTTGGGCGTTGTCTGCGCACCTTTTGCTAAACCTGTGAAAATAACTGTGCCAGATCGATAATATCTGCATTAGCTTATCGCCTATAGATGCAAAATTCCTTTTTTTACGGATAAACAAAAAAGAAAAGGGGTATAAATACAATCGACCATTCAGCAATTAATCAGTTCGAGACAAGCGCTCTAATAATGAGCTCGAAATTTGCGCTCTGCCTATTGTTGGCACTCTGGTGCGGCTTAGCTATAGCCGAGGAAGATACTGCAACGGTAGTTTATAAATATGAACAGGATAGCACCGAGGATCAGGATGCGCTCGCTGCTGATGAGTACTTGAGCGATGAGACTGATGATACTGATGATGCCGAGCAAGAATTCTACACAGTTGGAACGTCACGTCTGCAGGATACGCCGGCATATGCCAACCCATACCCATATTACCCAGGCTGGCCTTACTACTATCCGGGTTATCCGCAGTATCCATATCCGCCACCACCACCACCGCCACCAGCAACAACACCAGCATCATCTCCGGAAGATCCTGATACAAGTACTCCAGCACCACCGCCGCCACCACCGCCACCACCACCACCACCACCACCACCACCACCACCACCGCCACCACCGCCACCACCACCACCACCATCGCATTTACGTCCTGGTTACCCAGGTCGTCCTGGCTATCCTTATCCGGGCTATCCCTATCCTGGATATCCCTATCCCAGTTATCCCTATCCAAAGCCCCCAACTAGACCGACTAGACCAACTAGACCGTCTAGACCAACTAAACGCCCCACCAAGGCTCCTGTAACGGAACCTCCCAAAATCTGCAAGAAGATACTTCCAATTGGAATCGTATGCTTCTAAAGCAGATTCAATGTAATTAAATGTTTTTGAAACGTATTTATTATCGAACAAAAAAATATAGCTGGCACAAAATGTATAAGAGTCTTTTATTTTAATACTCAATATCAGCCTTTGACAAAATTGATGTGTTCTTGCCAAAATTGACAACTATTTTGACAAGTTTAGTTATTGGATCCAAGGCTGCCATATTTAAAATTCCTATAGCTTTCTCAAAACATTTAAAATATGTTAATTTTTGCAAAAAAAAAAAATGTCTATTTTTTTTGTAAAAAAAATTATGTGGTCCCCTAGTTATTTTCAAAAAATATATTTTTTTTTCAAAATCTTTTTAATTGATTGTGTTTGGTATAATTAGCATCAAAATAAACATTAAAAGTGATGAAATCCAATTTGACAAATAATGTGACATGTAAAGTTGTAGGGTCAAAACCCCTCACATTTTAAACTCCCACAAATTTGTCAAAAAACTGTGAACGAGAATTACAGTGTCTGTTTTGAGTTCCATTGTTGCAGAAAACAGAGCCGCCGTTATTTGTATCTTTGGTATAATCTTTTCACATATATTTTTCTCGCTGTGGGGGCTTTCCGATTTTTCAATTGACGTTGACATTGGCTCAAGCTCATTAACGCAATTGTCAAGAGCAGCCCTTGTCAGGCCCTGATAATTGCCAAGGATGCTTATTTGGCTGGAAATAAAGTTTTGCGTATACGGCATAATGAAACACGCATTATACAGAGATGATATGATGTAGTTGAAGAGCTTTAAGCATCAATTTGTTAGTATGTCAATTTGTCAGTGTGGATGCTCTGGTGACAGTTTGCCGCGACGCCCATCAAATAAATATTTAAATTTACCCAATAAACGTGCTGATAAATATCTTTAAAATGCAAATGTAAATGTCTATGGTCATAAAAAGCTGACAATTTAACAAGTTCGTTGACTCGTAGACCAGCACATGAGTCCCCCCCAAACAAATGAGTTAGTAAACGAATGAATGACTAACTAAATGCGAGCAGCCATTCATCTGAATGCAGTGCAAGACTTTTGAATTAGTCAAATTACAGGCTCATCAGGGCCAGCCCGAACAAGGCCAAGAGCTTTGAATATAGAATATAACGAAGGCCAAGCTGCTTAGGGCTGCTGTTTGCTCCGTAATAGGCGGATTATTTATCGAGTTTGTTCGACTTTCTGGCGACACTAATTAAATGTCCAACAGGGCTTACTAAATAAAAACAACAAAGATCTAACGAAGCACACTTGACGAAAAAAGAAAATATGCAAATTTTTTCATTAAAATAAAATTTGGTTTTGCTTTTAAAAATTCCTTAATAAAAATTTTAAAACGAACGAAAAAGATTTTACACTAATAATTAATCGAAGTATTTCTTCTGATATGCGTTTAGCTTAGATATTAAGAATGGTACTTTAGAACTTAGAAAAGTAATTGAAAAATTTTTTCGAGCCTTACTAAAGCTAAGAACTAACTTTTTGTCTAAGTGTAGTAGCAGTTAGTTAACCCAGCTACTTTGTGTGCGTGTGTTTTGACAATCGTAAATTCTAGATATTGTTAAAAAACTTTACGAAAAGCATAAATCTGCTCGCACAACAAAAACAATAACAGCAACAACAACAAGAACAACAACACAATAATAACAAGTAGAGAAGAGCTTCGGCCGCTAACGAGCCAAAGTCGCTGGTTGAAATCATTGAAAAATAATGCCTATAAATATGCTAAGGAAATTGTGCTGTGCTGCTTCGGCTTGTGCATGACTATAAGCCTGAGCCTGGGCCGCCTGCGCCTATATATCCTGTATCTTGTGCGTTGTCGTCCTTTGTGCCCCCAATTGAGGCACTGGCGTATTCCATTCAAAGGCAAAACTTTTTGCTACCAACGAGCGAAGGTCAACAGCGTAATTTGTTTACTTTATGCTGCCACTTTACTCAGTTATGAGTGTGTGTGTGTGTGTGTGTGTGTGTGTGTGTGTGTGTGTGTGTACGAACGTGGGGTGGCAACGCTTCAGCTGGCTTACGAGTATAGGCTGTGCCACTACAATTATCTGTGCTCGCTGTGGCATGGCCCGAGGTTAATGAAATGAAATAAACCCGCTGGCCGAGATCCATCAGATAAATCGAAGGAATACTCAACTGTCCTGCGCCCGATTATTGTTTAAACAAAACGCACATAATTACTGACTATCGACCGAAAGCAATTACCGACAGATTACCATATAATTTATGAAATAGCCCACTTTCAACTCGAACATAAATACATTTATATAGACAGCAGCGGCGGCGACTGCCCTATAAAACCTGATGCACGCCATAAATATGCCAGAGAGCTTACAACAGTCGGTCATAAACTATATATTTGCTACTGCCACAGAGCGCCATTTCGTTCTAAGCATGCCACACAGACTGTGCCACAGATTCTTAAATATAAATATGCCGGATGCCGGCACTCGGCAAAAAGTGGAGAACTGCTGCTGCTGCTGCTGATGCTGCCCCAAACTGTGGCCAATTGCTGCCGTTTTAGCCATTTTTATATAGGGTCATTTTCATTCATGTTTCGGCGCTCCCTTTAAAAAGGCACCAAATTTTTGCATTCCTTTGTTGGCCGTGCCGCATACCTAGAAATATGAGTTCTTGAGTCTGGCAACCGACGGCGGAAGTACTCGAAGGCGCCGGAAATACAATATGAAGTTGGCCTATCAGTTCAGTTACTTAGCAGTTTTTTTATGGCCTGCAGGAATAAAAAAATTTGGTTTTCTTTACCGACTTTTTTCGAGTAAAAGGAATTCTCGTTAAAAGCATTTCAAACTTTCAAGTACTTTCGGGCAATTACTCAAAAACGAATCGTGGTAATTAGAGTAATTAAACTGTTAACTCAATGCTCAAAAAATTGACTCGTCATTGGCTAAATGCATTGGTACCTAATTATATTTATGGCTAAGTTCACTAAAAAACATGTTTTATTTAGCTTTAATAATTGAATTGATTTATTTAAGGCACGAAACATAATATTATTATGAAGCTTTAAGAAATATATACTATTAATTATTTTTGAATATGATTATTCAGAGAATTTAATTGCCACACAATTGGCGCAGCAAAGAGCATTTATATTTATCGCTCTGCAATTCTCCATTATAATGAATGTCAGCATACCTCCCTCCGCCACTTGAGTTCATGTGGTTGGCTTTTATTATAAAAAGTTGAAAGTTCACGCATTGTGTTTCATTGCTTGCCTATTTGTCAGTATTCTTTTTTTGTCATTTCACTATTGTTGTGCGTTTATTGTCAAACAATCACAAAAAGCCATTATAAAATTGCACTTGAAAATACATAAAAATGTGTTTTTTATGTAAAAACTACGCTTATTAATCCACTGAAGCGGCAATTTTAAAGTGCCGACTCATTAAATGGAGGAAAAAAATTCGATTTTTTAATAAGCCAAACTGATAACGATTCGCAATATTCGAGCCTTAAAAATGCGCTTCAAGTTTTAATTAGAAAAAGTCGCAGCCAAGCAAACAGTAATTAACAGGGCCGAAAAGAAAAACGAAATATATATATGGGTATGTAAAGCGAAAAATCTAGTGGATAAAAAAGAAAAGTGTATTGGCAATTATTGCGTATAACGAATATTCAATTGTTTAATAAATATGATAAAAAACCTCTATAATAAAAACGTAATATTAATAAAAAAATTTTTAATTATATTAATATTAATAGAAACTAATAATTGTAATAAAAGTCTATTTACAGGGCAACTGCTAGTCGAGGAATCGACTGAAACTTGCTCTATTAATAATAATTTTATTCTATATTTCGACTGGTTGCTATATCAATATATTCTGTGCTTTCCCATTTAGCTGCTGGTCATTACATGATTTCTCTTCGGCTTCTTCGCTGTCTTTTGCTCTGCCCACATTTACGTCAAAAGTGATTGTAATGAGTTTTTGATATCTGCCAAAAGTCGAACCAGATGCTAAAACCAGTTCCAGAGCCAGTCCTCAGTGTCTGTCTTTATAAATGTTGTGTGCTGTAGTCGTGTACTCGTGTCAATATCAGAATGTTTGCCCGTCTCCCGTCAGCCGAACGGCTGTCAAATTGTCGAAACACTGACACAGTTGTCCTGCCAAGGACATGTGTGTGTGTCTGTGTGACTGTGTGCATTAATGTTGTACATAAGAACGCCAGCCGTGTTGATGCTGAAATAATAAAAATGCCGCAGCCATTGAAAACATGTTTAAATGACACTGCATCTTGACAATCAATAAATAAAAAGTCTCAGCTAAGTGCAAAATCGTATTTAAATTGCAAATTAAATACTTTTGCTTGTCTCTTTATTTTCATATTTTTTGGTTTTTGTTCAATAGCCACACAAAAAGGTCATGATTCCATAGAAAGTACATTCTATTTTTTAGCATATTTAAATTTGTCATTGACACAATAGAGACAAAGAACAAAGAAAGAGAGAGAGAGAGAGAGGGTGAGAGAGTGAGAAGGGTGCGCGCGAAAGCGTTTAACGAAAACAAGAGAAAGTTTTTGTGTTTGCATTTAGAACACACGCCCATGGGCTGTTTTGCCACGGTCCGGCAACATCAACAGCAATAAAAACAATGTCTAGGGCTCCGGCGCCAAAGCGCACAGCCTCTGCAGTGCTGAAGAGCATGGGCGTGGCAGTCTGCGGCTTCTTCGTGCCTTTTTTAATTTCTTTAAGAGCTGAACAGAAATGGCAAAATAAGCATAATTTCAGGCGCCATAAAAATAAAAACAAAACAAAATAAATTCACACAATTTGAAAAACGCAAACACTCAGCCGCAGCCACAGCCACAGCACAAGACCAAAGCAAAGAGCCAGAGGCGGCGAACAGGATGTAAGGGGGCCTGGCACAGGGCAGTGGGCCAGTAGGGACAGTAGGACAGCTACTAAAGCAGCCAAAGAAAATGGTGGCAGCCAAAGTACAGCTGCAGCTGTTTAATGGGGCTCCGGTGCGCGTGTGTTTGTGTGTGTGTGTGTCTCAGCTGTGTGTGTTTGTGTGTGTGCGCGGTGGAAATGAATTAAAAAAATGTTTACGACTCGACCGCTTGATTTTCAGCACATTGCAAAGTGAGCGAGAGAAACCCAAACCAAAGAATTTGCCCCGCTGCCCGTAGAAAAAATTCCAGCACATCGATGCCGCTTCCATCATCCAAAAAAAGAATAAATAAAAAGAAAAAGTACAATACCACAACAACAACAACAGATCGTGCAATGGTTTTGCAACGAGTCGTTTACAATGCCACGTTGTGCCCTGCAACAAATTGATTTTGTATTATCGTCTGCCACACAGCGCCAAAGACACCTTAAGAAGTTTACGCATCGTTCCGGCTAAAAGTGTTGGTTTAAACTTAATGAACAAGTTCCCGAATTCATATCCGGAAATGTCTAGTGTCTCGGTGCGAATGGGAATTGAGCTATAAAAATACTTAACTTCGTATTGCATTATCCATAATTGTGTAAATAATATATAACAAGTAAGATTGCTCTAGTCGGAACTCAAATTCTCGGCACTTAATAAGTATTGAGGTGGTTAAAAATTAAAAAAAAAAAATTTAATCGGCAATCATCAACGAAAAATAAAATCTGCCACGCCGGGAATCGAACCTGGGACCCTCAACTTCAGTTGGGAAACTCAACCGATTTTGATAAGGATCATGGTTTTTGTCTAGATGAATCCTACATTTTAGTTTAAAAATAACATTTTTGGTCCTAATTCATGTACAAAATTTTCGATTATATACCCTAGTGTTCCCATATAAGTATAAGTCTCAACTTTCCCCAGTCGTAACTTTGCCACAACTCAACCGACTTTGACGAGGAAGGTCTTTTTGTTCATGGCTCGTTGTCTAGATGAATTCTACAATTCAGTATAAAAATAAATTTTTTTTTCAAATTCATGTCAAAAATGTTCGAACATATACCCAAGTGTTCCCATATAACGATAGGTCTCAACTTTTCCTAGCCGTAACTTTGCCAAAACTCAACAGATTTTTACCCATTTTCAATGGGTTCAGGGTATTAAAATAAACATTTACTTACTTTGCTTACTCTAATACAATTAAAGTTCCCAGTACAACTGAAAATATCAAGTACAAAATATTTGGTATGTATATAACTGGTATATGTAAGCAATTTCTAAATATTTCGCAAGAAAATTTCCACTAATTAAAATTTGCTGTCATATTTGGCAATCATTACACTTACTTAACAAACTTTTAAGCTATGAAAAACATTTCTAGCATTAAATTTGTATTTACTTTTACATATTTTAATCGCATTTACTGCCTAAGCGCATTAAATGCTCAGCTTGTGCTTAACCCCCAATTCCCACATTCAAATTCGTTTTGGCCTGTTTTCTTTGGCCTTGACTCGTAATGGGCATAAAAAAGTTTTAATTATTTTCATTGCATACTCGAAATGTGCGCAAATATACTGAGTAAATAAAGCTGAACGGGAAGCCAGAATATATTTTTGTTTTATATGGGTCTAACAGTAAATCTTAATTTAAATTCTTCTGAATTGGCTCAAAAATCAATTTCATAATTGAAAATGTAAAAGTGGAAAATAAGAAATCAGACAAGTGCTGATTGGCTGCAAACGCAAAATGTGCGCAGGTTAATTAGTTTTTTGCTGCTTTATCTGTGTAGAGTCTATGATCTCAGCCGTTGGTTGGGTGGGTGTTTCATAAATTGTTGCATTAACTGTTGCAGCAACATTTTAAGGCTCGCGCACTTAACGTTAACGCCGCAACCAATTAACGGTCGCATAAGCTGGAACCATTAAGAGCGTCCGCAAAACAGTTGCCAGCCAATGCAATTGCTGTTTAATTGAGCGCACGGCTGCCACACGGTCGTTTAGGTGGCAGTTGCATGTTGCCTGCGGCATGTGGCATAGTGGGGGGCCATGTAAAACGCCGCGTAAGCCAGAGCCAACAAAATGAGAGAAAATGTTCAAAGAGGCGTAAGCGCCTCTATAAATTGCAGGCACTGCAAATCGTCGCATGCGGTTTTTTGGAGGGGCTTCCATTTGACAAATTATTATCGAGTTGGCAGCGCTGCGCTGCCAAGTGTGGTGGTTTTGGCTTAAATTTATGCGCCAGCTCCCCAACAGGTAACACAAACACACATAGACACAGAAGCTGCCCGAGCTGCCTCACGTGCCAGCTATGGGCACAGTCTATTAAATCAGATCTCAAACGTGGAAATCATTGGGTGGAGGGGTACGAAAAAAAAATTATTTATGGCACGCATTTAGGCAGTGATAAAATATGACAAATGCCTAAAAATATGCCAAGATGCAGCATCGACTGCTGCTGCCCCACCTGTACCCCCAGCCGACTTATCTGGCACATGCATAATTTAAGTCAAATTGACAATAAATCAAAATACTGAAAATGTTGCCGCCACGCCCCTACACCCCAACCTCCATCCAAGCCAAGAGCACGCCGCACACGCGGCTCGACTTTGGACACAGGTGCTACAAGCACATTGCCAATGCCCATTTTGATGGCGGCTAACGAAAACACGGCGACAACAAGTGCCCGCGTTTTGGCCAACAATTCATTTGAAAATGCTTTTATAATTGTTATACCCTAACGAGAGAAACAGGCGCACAGTCAATTATGTAGGCAAGCTGGCTATATATTGTTTACAAATATATTATTTACAAATAATTTGTGATTCAATTAATATATTTTAAAAAAATATTTGGGGAATACAAAACTGCTTTCACTTTATCATATTTTTCTTTTTAAACTTACATCTAAACTGAATTTACTATTAAAGATATTATTTATTTTCTGTTATAATTTTTTTATGTTTGTTCTTCCACAAATAACACAGTATCTTCAATATCCTGTTACCTAGGGTATTTGGGTTTCTATAACGAGTTTCGCACTTAATTGGATGTTTTATATGTTGTTCAAAACGTTTTGGCACCACATATAAAATATGTATGTGCACTCAATATGCATCGTGAATTTAGATTTATTTTAGACAATTTGATTGCCGATGGCCGCATATAATTTTTTTTTAGCTTGGCTCAAAATGTCCAAACATATAAATCTGCGGCCTGCGCCGGCAAAAATGCCAAACATAAAAGAAAAAAAAAATTTATATATGTACGTGCTGGAAAATTTTGCAGTCATCGTTCGTCAGTTGGTCAACGATATCCCCACGCGACCCTGAACGCAGCTGCTGCGAGCAATTAATCAACGCCAGGGTTGCCAGGTAGTCACAAAATAAAATATCACACATGTAGGAAAAGTTGGCTTGCCGCAGACAAAATACCCTAGAATATTTCTTAGAAAATTTCACATGAGCGATTGTTTCTATTGCAGCTATATGTTATATTTTCCCGAAAATTATTATGATTTTATCGATATGTATTCTATATGTGGCAGCTATATGATTTAGTAATCCGTTGCTGCACCGAATGAAATTATATATGAAGCTTGCTTAAAAACAATATGATTTGTTTGCTCGTTTTCCCCATCAGCTCTTTAACCTTATCAGAAAATATATATACTATTTGTTGACTTCTTCAATGTGTTACATATACCGTATCAATATTTGAATACCCTTTACAGGGGACAACAAATGAACGGAATTGCTGTGTCCGTTCAGTGACAAAAAATGTGCAGGTAAATTGAATTTCAAGCTAAACAGGCTAACTGGCAGCCCAGACGAGGGCCATTCAGTTGGCTAAACAGTGCCTCGTTTGCCATTCGCTGGGAAAGCGTCCGAAAGCCGCTAAATATGAGCTTCGTTCCGTGTTGCAGCACCTTCTTGGCGCGCGTACTTCAGGCTGAAGCACCTTTCAGTCAGCAGCTGGCACTTCATTTTGTGCACTTTTTAGCTGGCTGAGATACTTTGCAGCAGCTTGAGCTGGGAATGGGTTGGCGGGGGGTGGTTGCACATCAGTCAAAGTGCAAGTGGCACTTGTTGCCACTCCATGCCGCACAAAAAACGGAAGCGGCAGCAGTTGAAGACGTGCTTACGCAACCAAGGCAAACGTTTGCCGCGTCGCCAGCGCAAAGCTCAAGTGGCGCCTCCAAGTCTGCTAAAAGCTGCGTGCGTTTCAATGCTGCTAGCAGACCTTGCTGCTAGTTGCTGCAGCCCCCAAACGGTAGACGGCAGTTTGCATTCCAAACTCGAATTAATTGCATCAAAGTCAGGCAAAAATTTGTGGAACTTCCCTTGGGCAAGCTTTGGCCAAAAGCAAATAACAAGCATCTCATATGTCCTTGCAGCAAGTCCTGCTGCAACTGGTGCTGGTCCCATTGCTACTGCTGCACTACTCTGCAATTATTTTCTTAAAATTGTGAATTTTTGTAAAAGCAACTAAAACTTTCATTGGCAAATAAAAGCTAGCCAACGGAAATTTAGAATAAATATCGACTCCTGCATACCCTTCTACGAAAGAAAACGAGAAAAAGAGCTTTAAGTAAATAGGAAACAAAAATATCAGAGATTGTTTTCTTGACATACATAAAGAATATATATGATCACAAATTTTAAAGTATCTATAAGAGGAAATATCCTAAATGATATTTTAAATAATTAAATTTTATTATATGCGTTGAAATATAAATATGATTTAGAACTAAAACTGAATATAAACTAAATAATGAAATTTCCTTAGTTCAAATAATGATTTAAAGTTCTGGCTACTCTTGAAACTTATCTGCTCTTGGGCACAATATTTTAGCTGCAAAAGTCAATAGCTAAGCAAAATTGTGTCATAAAGCTAATATTGAAGATGACTTAGAGACTTAAATAAATTCAAAGTTTTAATAAATACACAAATTTTAAATGCGTTTGAAATACACAGAGCCAGTAGAGAACGAAATAATTTTTATTGCTTAAAACTCATTTATTTGATGCTCTACCAGGGTATGTAAAGCTGCATATAACAAATAAAATATAAAAAGGGCTCGTTTGTCCAATGCTGAAGGCCTCCATATGGAGGCAACTGGCATTGTGGAAGGCTTTTCCTGGAGTTCTGTGTATGTGTGTGTATGTGTGCGTGTGTGGGCCGTTTGATTTTGGCCATGTTCGGCCCACTTGCCACAACCGTCTCAGTGCCATTGCATTGTGCAAAAAGGATATATGTGCAATTTCCCTGGGGAAATTTATACAAATAAAATAAATAAATTGTATAATTTCATGTGCAGAGCACAACATTCTGGCGTGCAGTCAGTCATTCATTCATTCATTCATTTCATTTCGTTTCATTTCAATGCATTTCATTCAGCTGGATTTGTTCTTTAACTTTGCCATCTTGTCAATTGGTTTGTCACTTGATTGTCTCCCTCTCAGTCTGTCAGTCCATCAGTTTATCAGTTGTTTGGTTTGTTTAGTTGGCATTGCAATTGAAGCCCTCAAAATCATAAATTGCGACTCCCAAGACATCAGATCATTGCGAATGCGCCAGCATTTAGAACCTGTCTAGACATCGACCTTGGCGCTTAACAAAACATCGAATACGAATACACTCATCAGTTCATCTGGTCTATCGAATAGGTATCGTGGGTGTGTGTGAGCTGCAAATAAAAAAAACTTTAATTGCTTGAAGCGCCTTGAGCATCAAACTTTTTTAATCATGAATGTGCGCATTTAACAGCTGGTCGACTTTTTACCCACACGCGCCCATATAAACACACACACACATACACACACAGATTTGCTTTTGGTTACGCGTTTTCGCACTCAACTAAATCCACAAAAATTCACCCGGGCAGCAAATATTGCACGACTCTCGAATACCCAAACTTTATTTTATAAAGCCTTTTTTGAAAAGTGTCAAAAACTCTTCTCGTTTATATCTCTTAGTATAAATGGCATACAGTTTTATTTTTAAGTAGCAATTATAATCATTTATAATACTTATTTTTATATTTCTTTCTTTTTTAGGTTATTATCGGAAGAAGGCATCCTAGTAAAATTTTTGTGATGTGTTTTTTTTTGTGAAATAATAAATGTGCAAGTTTTTTTTTTTAATTTTTTTCTGTGCTTAGATTTCAATAATTTGCTTAAGCTAAAAGCCTGAGGCGTATAAGCAAAGCACCATGGTACATCAGAAACAGAGACATCGAACGAGATCTCAAAGTCCCTACGGTGGGCGATATATTGCAGAAACTTGCATCTAATTACTTGCAACGCCTTGGTGGCCACCCTAACGCGCTTGCCAGACGACTTATTGCCCAGCCGAGGAAGAGAAGACTCAAAAGATGCCATCCATTGGATCCGTCTACCAGGTTCATAAATTAAAAAATACTTGTAATACTGTAAGTAATATACCTTCCCCCAGAGTGTGTGGTGCGAAGAAATTATTTAGCTGAAGATCAAAAGACATCTTATAATTTTTTTTAATTTTTTATGTTTTTTTTTGGTGAAAACAGCGTGGAAGTTTTTTTTTAAGTTTTTTAAATTTAAAAAAAATGTATTTAACGAGTAGTTTTTTGAGCATTAAAAAGCACGTTATAGGGTATATAATAAGCAAATGTTGCCGCACACCGTTCAAAAGTTTGTGGTTATTCTGGCTGTTGTTTTTGCTGTTGTTGTTGTTGTTAGTCTGTTCCGTCTAAATGGATTAGAAGCAACTTTGTCTGCAGCGCTGTGCTCCAGAAAGTATGCAAAATTATTGAAATTGAGCATTCAATTTATTTGCAAATGGCTTGCCATATATTTCGAACAGCTTTTGCCTTGTTTTCCGTTTATTTTTTTTACACAATCTCATGTATGGAAAATTACAGCGCACACCACACCAAACACACACACACACACACACACACACACACACACATACGCACGAGCGGTTGACTGTTGGGAGGGGGATAAAGTTTAAGGATAACTGAAATGTACGCACGAAGGCGCCAACATCTATTAAGCTTCAATGGATAATACAATACGATAGATGGATATATGTATACGTATACATTCATATATGGCAGCGCAACTTTCGCACAATTTCTCACACACACACACACACACACTTGCATTTATAGCATGTGTGCAAATATGTATAAATTGAAATCAATAATTATTTCCATATCATTAGATGCAAAGCAAAAAAGCAAAATGAAATGAAAAGCAAATTATATGCTAAACAAAAAGACATAGATTCTAGATTGCTTCAGTGAGCTATAGGAATAACAAATATGTATATATATATATGTGGATGTTGTCCTTGCTGAAATTGAAAATTCACAGCGACACAGCTGTCCTTGCGCCCAAACAGCAAAACAATAGCTACAATTTTTGTTTACCTCAAGTATGTTGCCATTGATTTGGTTCGTTGGCCAAGTTAAATGAAAACCCGCCCAGTCCCCCTATCCCTCTACGCTAAACAAGTTAATTTTCGCTTATAACATACGCAGCATAGGAAATGGAGAGTGCTCGACTGCCAGATACTCCGTAATTACATATACCCTAAAACCCTAAAGTTAATACACCTGGCCTTAAATACTCAAAAAAAAAAATCTTAATGAGACATAAATAATTTTAGCGACTCCAATATGACAGCTTCCTCCTAACACTGCCCATTACCAGATTTTTATACCCTGAACCCATTGAAAATGGGTAAAAAAGGGTATAATGGTTTTGTGCAAATGTATGTAACAGGCAGAAGGAAGCATCTCCGACCCC
>SCDY01001071.1:0-37791 GCA_004143825.1 Drosophila micromelanica
ATTTTATTTTTAAACTGAAATGTAGAATTAATCTAGACACCGAACCATGAACAAAAAGACTATCCTTATGAAAATCGGTTGAGTTTTGGCAAAGTTACGGCTGGGGAAAGTTGAGACCTATCCTTATAAGGGAACACCACGGTATATATTCAAAAATTTTTGACATTAAATTGGAGCAAAAATTTTATTTTTTAACTGAAATGTAGAATTCATCTAGACACCGAACCATGAACAAAAAATAAACAAAAATCGGTTGATTTTTGGCAAAGTTACGACTGGGGAAAGACCTATCCTTATAAGGGAACACTAGGGTATATGTTCGAAAATTTTTTACATGAACTTGGACCAAACATTTTATTTTTGAACTGAAATGTAGAATTCATCTATACACCGAAATAACGATGGACGACTAACTGCCAAGCCAAGGAAGAGAAGACTCAAAGATCATTGATAAAGACATTGGAACTGTCTACCAGATTCCCAAATTAATATTTCAAATAATATATATAAAATAATACCTCTTTGTTAATACTATAAAAAATATATTTTTCCCCATATATGTGAAGTATATGTGTGTATCACCTGTGATCTATTGTTTCCTCCTCTAAATGTAAAACTAGATTAAGTTATCACTGAAGGTAATTGAAAACCAATTCATCAAAAACTATACAATATTTTTACGGAAAAAAACCTTTTCATGCTTAAAGGTATGCTTTAATAACACTAGATAAGAGGCGAATTGTATACTTCATTAAACCTACTTAGTCTAATACATATTGGGCGCCATATGATGAAAATCTGTTTATACCCTGCATCCATTAAAAATAGATAAAAAGGGTATAATTGTTTTATGCAAATGTATGTAACAGGAAAAGTAAGCATCCCCCGTAAAGTATATATTTTTGATCAGCAGAACGAGCTGAATTGATTTAGCCAGGTCCGTCTCCTTATCCGTCCGATCGTCGATTTAAACCTTCTCTTACCATTCCTCGCAGACTATAAGAGTTCAAGGCACTAAACTAATTCGAAAGTCTGTAGCATTCGATTTCTATTTTGGTTTTATCGATATTAGGGGCCATTAGGGGGAGGTTTCCAAAGCATTCAAAATCAGCGTCTGCTTTACACGAACATAATAGCTAAATGTTAAAAATAATAAAATGTTAAAATCTACATATATGGAAGTTAATAAAATGGATCAGAATATCGAAAAATAAAAATGATAAAGTTGTTTTGCGTATTAATTAGGATAATGAAAAATCGAACGTTTTTAGCTTTTACAGTTTCCGAGATCGCTGCGCTTACACAGACGGACGAAATGGCAGACGGATATAGCTAAATAATGTGTGGGATCGGAGATTCTCCCTTCTGCCTGTTACATTAATTTGCACAGAACAATTTATACCCATTTTCAATGAGTTCAGGGTATAAATACAACACAGAACTTAGAATGAACGAGTAGCATTGAGAACGAGAACCCTAACTTAATATCAAGATGTCAGTTACCGAGCAAAATTATTCAAAAACAATTTTTTTCCATTATAGTCATTATACAAATACCTGTACAATCTCACATACACACAATAAACAAAGCGTGTATTTTCATCAAATAAAAAAAAAAGATGTTAGCCAAATGTATAAACAAATTGCTGTTTAAGACTTCCAAGATTTTTGTCCTTTGTATATTTAGTGACGCGTGTAAGATTGTGCCAAAAAGTTGCCGAAAACAACTGTTTATATATTAAATATAAGCTTTTCAATTGAAAATAAAACGGCAGTTAAATTGCCTGATCTATTGCAAATAATGATATACTTCTTCAGTTGATCATCATTCTATGCCCCATTTGTTATGACAGCTGCGTAAATAGAAATCATCTAACTTGACATCGCTATAAAATGAGCTGTTTTGGCCACAGTAAGACATTCAAACCAACCCATCAACACCAAGATGAGAATCCAAACGGTGGTCTTCGGCTGTGCCATTTTGGCGATTTGCTTGATTAAAGGCAGTAATGCGGCATGTGCAGTAGCCGGCGCCTGTACTGCAGCAGAGTGCGCAGAGACTGATAATGCCTCAGATCCCAGTTGCGCAACAACAACGACCACTGTGGCAAGTCCGACAACCACCGCGGCAACGGCAGCGGGAGCAGAAACGACAACGGCGGCGGCAGCGGGAACAGAAACGACAGCGGCAACGGGAGCGGAAACGACAACGGCATCGGTCACGACAACTACCACCTCAAGCTCGGACACAACCTCGACAGCCTCGAGCTCGAGCTCATCTTCAACAAGTTCGGATGCTGCGCAATTGGCTGCGGCTCAGGCTAGAATCAGGCAGATGAGGAGGAGAATGAGGCTGATGAGACGCCGACAGCGCCGAAGGAACGCTTTGAATAGGAAAATGGTAGCAGCTCAAAGAAGGAGAACAGCTATCCTGAGACGAAGGAATAGAAGAAATAACTCGAACAGAAGGCGTACGGGTTAAGCTGAAGAGTAGCCAACGGCACATGTTTATTTAACCCAATAAATAACAAATATTTTGAGCACAGCAAAACACGTTGAATTGTTGTTTGAACGGCAGCAATTGTAAACGTTTTTTCAGAATATTCATTTTCGTTCGATATCATACAAATCAAAGGATCAAGTCAATAGCTGGGAAACTACAACTATATATTGAAAAAGTTGATATATTTTCAACATTTAAAATTTTATTTACCCTGAACCCAAATGTATGTAATAGACAGAAGAAAGCATCTCCGACCCCATAGTTAGGATGACGAGCTGAGTTTATTTAGCTATGTCGATCTGTCCGTCCGTCCGTCTGTATGAGGGCAGCAATCTTAGAAACTACAAAATCTAGAGACCTAAGCTTTCGGATTTCAGATTCTCATAATCATATTTTTCCTACGTAAATTCCCCTTCTTATTAAAATCGATAAAAATCGATTTATGACATAATTTTTTTTTACCATATCGCGGAGATTATTAAAGCTATTTTTGTGCAAAGCAAAAATTTAATACTCTGCCCCAAATATCAATAAACACTTCCAAGTGGTTTGTACATACATTTAAATACTCTTAATAAGATCTGAAAATTTCATAATAGTCACTGAATACCGGTAAATTTTAGCTATTGCCACTGATGAAACAAAGTTAATCGAAATCGTTTCAAGTTAAAGAGTTTATTTGCAAATTGAGCGGCTCTATTGAGGCCCCACTTTCACAGAATACTGTTGTGAGTCTCCCAAAAAAGTAGGCCATATATTCAATTTACAAACCTGCTGCACCGTGGGCGATGCCATCCACTGCTGAAACAGATCCGATGTGACCGAGGGACGCTTGTGCGACTTGCTACCCTGAACGAACTCGTGTAGGCGACTCAGCGCCTCTGGCGGCGCTCGTTCCGTTAGCCATTTCTCAAAGGCTTCGGGCTTCTCCTCAAAGAGCCGAGCCACCTCGTCAACATCTTGCTGTGTGGCTGCAGACTTGACGCTGCACTTGGCCATGGAACTGGCACTGGTGCTGGCCGCAGGTGTGCACGCGTCATTGTCGGTGGAAACACGGGGCTTGGCGTTGGGCGCCGTTGCCAGCGGCGGTGGCGGCGTTTCTGCGGCTGTGTGTTGATTATTGTTGCTCTGCAAGTGACGCTCGAGTTTGGCTTGATTGCTTGTGGTTGTGCTTGTTGCTGCTGCTGCTGCTGCTGTTTCAGTTGCAGTTGTTGCTGTTGCTACGGCTGCAGCTGCTGGCTGTGGCTGTGGCACCTTCTTGGCACCATTGGTTATTGGTTTTGAGGACGCTGAAGATGTTGTAACAGACGCCGGCTCCACTGGCGCCTCTGTGTTTGATGTGCGTCTACGCTCGCCGGCGGCACCGGCGGCTGCCGTCGACACATCGGTCATGATTCTCAGTGGTTTCAGATATGGATACAGATGCGGGTTCGTTGTGCTGCTGAGCTGTTGCATATATTCATGTTACCTGCCCACGCATCGCGTAAATCATCCAAAATCTTCTAGTTAGCGGGCTGTTCAGTTAAACGCTTGACTGCCGTTCCTGCTGCGTGTCCTGATTAAGTCACGTAGATAGCTACTTATGTGGCTTGGGTTGAGGATTTCACCAAGTTCTGTGGCGACCTGTTGCTTTTGCCTGTTGCCTGTTGCCTATTGTCTGCCTGCTGTTTGAATAGATTACCCAATAACGGCCACCGACGCCCAGGTGCCTACTGGAAGGGGTAATTGATGAGTCTGACTCAAACTGCTCCACTCAAACGGTTGTGTGTCATCTTCAGCCCTTGTGGCTGTGACCGTTACATTAGCCTCTAGATTTTAGTTCATGCACGTTCGCCTCCAATTTAGCGCTGTCGCCCCGCTCTATGGACGGCTTTAAATATCCAGTCGCAAATGGGCTTGGAGCTCGTGTCTAATCCTCGACAGCCATTTAACAGTTCATTTTTGTTTGATTTGCCACCACGTGCTGTCAACTTGATTTGATTTGAGCTGCCCAGCTTTGTCCAGTCTGTAAAATGAGAAACGAATTTAGTATATCATGGCGGATTACATAGCTAGTCAAATGGAACAAATATAAAGCTGTAAGTAAACTTTCTGCACTTGATTTGGACAGCTGGCAATACACAGGTTTGTCCAATCAAACGGATTAGTCTAAGTTAAAAAACCAGTTAATACTGATTGAAAAGTGTTTTTTTGTTTGTGTTTTCTATTTTTCACTTGAAAATATTTTCATTTTTCCATTACATATTCATGACATTTCGGCCACATTTATGTGGCTAATCAATTATTTGATTGCCTTTAGCTCGAGCTTCGATTTTCTCAAAATGTCAATTGTTTCTATGCCACCGAAATGAATTTCAATTGGATACAGCAAATCCACAAGAAATGTTAAAATAGAATTTATTTGTGTGTAATAAATTTGTTTGCCTATGTCGTATATTTCGAAAATCTGGCGAATACGATATGGAAATATATTTAAATGAGTCAATGGAGCAAAAGACAAAATTTATGACCGCAAGGTGCACTTTATTCAATAGTCAGAGAGATAGAAAGAGAGAGAGAGAGAGAGAGAGAGAGTCAGAACGAGGAATCGTGCGTTTCTTTGCCAACGTCATATGCAAATGGCAAAGGGGCAAAAGGGGGAGAATATCAGGGTGTAGCAAATAGCCACTTAAAGCGCGGCTACATTTCACAGCAGACAAAAAATATTTAAATTAAAACGGGGAGACGCTATGGCAAAACGTTGCTCTTGTATAAACGTATCCTGGGTGGAGCACAGAAGTGAATTGGGTGAAACAGTTGGGTGGAGGGAGGGGGACACAGTTGCCTTTTATGCGCATTTGCATTAAAATGGCTTTTGGCATTTGCATAGAAAGGCTTTCGGCATTTGCCACGTGCGCTGCAATTCCCCTGCACTACCTTGACTTTAAGTTTAACCAACGTTTGGGATATAAGATCTCATTTTTTCTATCTTTTTGTTGCAACTTACTTTATGGTCTCCTATTGCTAGATATATACATTGATTTTTAGCATTTTCACCATTTTCCAAAAGAAGATTGCCTTTCTATCTGTATGTGTGTGTGTGTGTGTGTGTGTGTGTTTGCCTGTATTGATAATGTTTATGCTCCCTGTGTTGGTTTTCATTTTCACATTCTGTTTGTCCACGAACCTGTCGTCCACCTTGACCACTGGATTGACTTGCATTTGCATCCTTCTCTACCTCAGTTGCTGTTCTTTCCGTTTGTCATAAACAACGTTGTTTTGAATGTAACACAATAGCAAACAAAACGTCGGAGTGCTTTGGTGCTCAGACTAAGCTGAGGCATACCCTGTAGCTGAGCTTATATTGATTCTTTCTCAGTTTTATACGAGCTGCTCAGCTTAGTCTAGCATACACGGCTGCTATTTGCTGTAGGGCGTAAGCAAACAACAATGAGAAAGCCAGCAGCAACAGCAACAACTTGGGGGTTTATCACGCACTCGTTTGAATTTTCAAATTGGGTAATAAATTCTTGAACTCTGCCATGTAAAGGACCCTGCGAGAGTATGGGTGTTTACCTTCCTGTGTGTGTGAGTGTACATCACTTTACCATTCATGAACGTGTGAAATTGCTTTGTTCTCGCCAACATTTTATGGGCGTCTATGTTACTGTTTGTGGCATGGGCGTGGCCATACCAGTTCGCTAGCGCTCTTTCGGACCATTGTGCTTGTAAATTTAATGTCAACACTAAAGATAAAGATTTTAATGCGTTCTTTGGTTAACAAATTTTTTTTGCAGTCCTTAAGCATTGGGGATATCTGAGCAACTAGAAAATTGCAACGAATGTGCAATGTGCCACAAACTACTAAAAATGTTGGGGAGTCGTTTTTTATAGTTCACATAATACATATCATTATGAGAATGCAGTAGACCAGTGATTGCTCACGAATGATGACAAAATTAACGAAAATTCGGACCCAGGTTAAGGTTCTCTTAAAATTTAACTAAGTGCCTTCATGATCAATTTAATTTGCATTTTTAATTGCAATCTCAACATTTTTAATTGACTCCTGTTTTTAAAATGAGTTTATAGCGAAAAATTAAGAGAGAGTATGATGTGGTCAAAGTTCTTGTCAAAATGTATACAAAAATTATTAGGTTTTCAAGTCCAAAGCAAATGTTCGTTCTTGAGGTTGATTTGGCGATATATAAATTAAGATCCTGAAATCTGCATTCAAAAATAAGGAATTATCAGTTATTGCTAAAATTATTAATTGAAATGAGTTTTACAGTTTAATGGTTAATATTGTTAATGGTCAAGTGAAATTCTAGCGAATTTGCGTAATTACAACTATGCAGATGTGTTTAACATACACAGAACAAGGACAGGATATGTCCTGTCTCCAGTCAACGAAACGTCGCAACCAATTTACATAAATTAGAAGCTAACGGTCAACGTGCACAAGGCAGCGGTGGGCGGTTTGATGTGGCTCAATTAGTGCGCCACAAATATGGGTAAATTATGCGAAGACCGCAATATAACAACAACAAACACAAGAATATTCAAAGCAAGTTGTGGAAGTTTGTCGGGTTGACCGGAAATGAGCAACGGATGTGGCACGCATCGAAGCATGCCAATATGGTCGGTCAGGCACAAGCAAACAAAACAAAGCCAGACAAATCGATGCTGTTATATTTGAACTTTCCGATTAACCAGAAAAGTGTTATGCACACAAAGTTAAATATGTACATGCGCAAATGAACCTCTTCAATATCCACTTGAACACGCACATTTCAAATGGCAAATTGCAACAAACCGAACAACACACGAACTGGAGCCGTGAACATTGAGCGCAGCTCATATTTCCGTTAATTAAAAAATACTTTTTTGCAGTTATTTTTAATTAAAATGCATAGCAAACACGTCGACCCCCCCAGCGTCATCATTAATTGCAACTGCAGTCGCACGCAAATGCTGGTCACCCACCTCCCCGCCCAGTTACCTGTCACAGCATGCGTCCATAAATAGACGTCTGCGCAGGGGGGCCTGTGTGCGCTTTGTAGTTGTTCACGTCCACTTGGGCAACGCGTTCGAAATTAGAGAATTACGGGCCACATTTTTGCTGCAAAGTGCAGGCGTCATTTTGCAAGCGGAAGTGGCCATTACGAGTAAATGACGTGCGTGGTACGGCAGCGAGCAGGTTGAAACGCAACTAGGGGAAGGGGGAAGGGGGGGTCAAAGCCGTTGGCGTAAATTAACTTTGCGGCTACTTTGTAGACCTGCGTCCAGGGCCTGACGAGCGCTGTGGCCTGTCCGGTCCGCATTCATGTTCGTGTTTTTCAATTTGGAAAATTGCAACATTGCATTTTGGTCTTGGCTATCAACGGCGCTTAGCGCGGCCAAAACGACGCCTGCTGATGCTTTGAGCGTGGTAAGCGAGACGCATTGGCAACACAATCACGTAGACGTCACACACATACACACACACACACACACACACACACACACACACACACACACACACATATACATACAGACTAATGCACTCTATAGTCTTGGCATGGCAAGAACAGCCTCTGCCTCTGGCTGCGGTTGCCTTTTTGGCTTCAAAGTGGAAAATGCGTCCAAGGAGAGCCAACGCTGTGCGGCATGTACAACAATGGTGTTGACATGCACCAGTCATCGCTCACCCAGTCATCTTTCGTCCTCCGCTCGCCGCCTTTTAGCTACACCCATGTTTGTTTGTGGTTTTGCATTGCTGTGGCAATTCTAATTTTGCATTCTCCCACAGCGATTTCCCACAACACACACACACACACACACTAGCACAGAACAAGAGCGTACATGTTGTAAGCTGCTTGGCATTTCCCCAGACAATACTTGTTGCATAATAATTGCAAAAAATTTTAAGCCCAAATGATACTTGCTGAGCTAGATTTAACTTAGACGCTGCTAACATATTACAAGTTCTCGCAAATATATAAATTACCATTTAAAACAATTTAAACAAATAATATATAAAATGACTTTTTTCATAACAATCTATTTGATCTAAGAGAAGGAAACGTACCTTTTATACTTTCGTACATAGTTTTACAACACTTTTTCCAACTAGACTTTCAGCTGGTGTTATTTAAGCTGTAGCATACTTTTGTGCGCAATGTTTTGAGTACAATATAAGCTCTCAAGAGGTTTTGCTTTTGTAAACCAGGTATAAGAAGTAAAAAGACTCTAGTCCGGAGGAGATACCATGAATAAAAGACAGTATAAAAAAATATAAGCAATATTTGTATTTTGATGATAATGATGTTGATATTTTTCGTATAGGCCTAATCACAATTAAAGTCAGTATTTCACATTTGACCGGAACATTTTATTCCCTTTTCTCAATTGTTTTGACTTTTAAGCTTTAAATTGAATTTGAATTTCCATGCCCGCATATGCAATGTGTTTTCATTTGGCATTCCAAATTGTTTTGTAGTTCTTTGGCCAATACTTAATTATTCGAAATGCACTAAAAATAAATTTTTTTAAATCTAGCTTTAAAGGGCACTTAACTAATTGCTTGGGGCTTAAATTGAAAGTTAATCAAAAGCCATTTATTATTTATACAGACAAGAGATTATGTGGGCAGCCACAAACCAAATATATAATAATCGTGGATAATAATGAACGAATTTAAAATTGTAGTTACATTAAAAAAGAACAAACAGATTTAATTGAGAACTTTAAATGTCAATTGCATTCATAGATGTTTTCATTATTATATTATAATAAATGCGCAGATCATATTTTAATTGCATTTTCAACAAATAAAATCACAAAAAAAAATGCAAGAAATAGAGACAAAATAATTCAATAATTTGAATGTCAGCTGCAGCGAAACTTGACTCAACGCAAATAACTAAAATTCAATTAAGCCAATAGAGCTGCTTTTGGATCAAACTGCGTTCAAGCTGAAGGCCAACTAGGATACCATTAATATTTGTCTGTGCGTCAATTTGCACTCTATATAATGAAAAACGATGAGCGTCGTGGCGCCTGCTAAAAACTTGTCAAAGCATAATAATTGAAAAACTTTAGCCGCACTAGGCAAAAGAAGCAAATGACAAACACACAGAAAGAGGAAAACACTGCAGGCATTGCATTAATTAAAACATTGGCTGCTGGCCGCGCAGAAGCTGAGAAGGCGAACAATAAACGCACTCCCCACTGCTTGTATAATCTCCATTATTGCCAAGAACAGTAACCAATTTTCTACTCAACTTTCAGTATTTTGCTAAGTAAGCGCATTTTGAGATTAAATCGCAGCCACTCTGGTAATTCCGCTTGACAGCGCCAAAGCCCAAAGGATGCTGGACTCTGGTGACTGCTGACCCCCGCAACGAGAAGAACAACAACACGGCGCATAAATGTCAACTAAGTTGACTGCAAATAGTTGCTCGCTGACACAACAATGCGGCATGGGCTTAGGCTCCTGGGCAAAGGGAATACAACGGGCCGCACTCGGGTTGCTGCACATCCTGGCCGGAATGCAGGACGACAGTGTGACAGGGTGCTAGCCAATTTGCTTTGTGAGCGCCACTTCAGTGCCGCCATATTCCATTAGGTGGAGCCAGGTAGAAGAACGGCCTGTGGCATCCAATATCATGTGCAAATGGGAAAATTATTAGAGTCCAATGACACAAGCTGCAAATAGCACTTAATCTGCAGCTCCTTTTCGCAGAGCTGTACAGTCCTTGAGTCACTTGATTTTGCCCGCAACTTTTCAGGCTGTGTCATTGGTATTTCAATCTCAATGTGTGCATTCCTGATTCTTTATTTTCCATTAGCCAATTTGCATACTGCAGGGCTGTATGAGACTTTAGCACATAGTATTTGTGTGTATGTGTTTATGTTGGGCTTATCTTGTGAGGTGTTGCCGCTGGAGGCTGCGGCTTTTGTCGGCCTCAAGGACCAATTTAATACCAATTTGTGTGCGCTATGCTACAACGTTTGTTATTCAATTTAGCATCACAAACATATGAAAGATGCTAGGAAACAAGCCACAATAATAACGTTCGTGCTTATACGTGAAATTATTTCATAGGAGAAAATTGTTAGGCTGACGGTTTTAACGGGAATGTCTCAGCGTCAAAATCGTTGTCAATAAAGATGCCTCGTCTTGCCACGTTGATGGCGTTGAGATTGTCGACTGTCTGTTTACACACGCTTGAGTGGCATTGGCATTGGCACTGAGACTGCCATTAGGTATATGTGTGTGTGTGTGTGTGTGTGCCCTACGGCATCTACAGCAAATAGAGCGTAGACGGTGGCTCTGCAGTTGTTTCCGTTTCCGACAGCCCATGTTGCGACAATGGAACTCCCATTGCTGCTGCTTTTGTCTTCTTGGCTGCTCATATCACCCTATTGACAGTTGTTGTTAATGTCATCACAATATTTAGCTTGAGCTTTGTTTTAAGACAATTTATGCTTGATTGCATTGATTGATTAGCCGCACTTGTTGTTCAGACTGCCACGCCCGGACGCCCATTGTATGCGTGCATGCTGTGTCAAACATATATATTCAACATGGAATTGGATCGATATTCAGGGCAAATTGTGGTTTACGAAAGTTTACGGCAACAGCTTTATAATTGTTTTCCATACTATATAAAGAACAAATAATTTGTTAACTTTTTAATTAAAACTCTAAGCAAACAACTTATAATAAATCGTTTTATCCGTTAATTAAAAGTTGAGCGTTGAGCGCGTTTTAGGCTTAAAGAAAAAGCAGCTGATTGAATTTGCCTGCCTTTGGCATTAATAAAAGCTTTCAGTTAGACGCCATTCAACACATTAAAAGGACCCAAGCAAAATCAGTGCAAAAAATAAAAAACTTTTTTTTATAAAACAAGGGAAAAAATCGATTGTGAATTGCAAAGTCAATGCACCCATCACTGAGAGCATTGTAAAAGCCTTTACGATATATCAACGCTATTGAAACTAGAGTAAATACAACAAGTGCAAAGGGCAAAGGTCAAGGAATTGGGTACAGCTCGAGTGGTGAGCTCGCTGTTTAGCTTAAGCCCCGAGTATAACAAACATAAGGGACATTAATTGCCTGACTTCAAACAAAATTCAGAGATAACCAAGTATGAAAGTCATAGTCGGGTATAACCGACAGCGTATCACTAGTTCACATTGTAATGACAAGCATAACCATAATTCAAAAATTAAAATTAATATTTTTGCTAAAAAAATTAAAATAAATTGATTTTAAATAAGGCTGAGTCAAAGCAGAGTCAGACAAATCATGATATAAATATCGGTTCAATTTTGAGAAAGTTTTCAGAGTTTGAAATATGGGAGAAATTACTAATTCACTATCAATGAAAAATATAAATTTGCATTTTTTATAAAAAATTCAACATACATTTTTTTTTAATTTCAAAAAATATAAAAATTATACATGTAAAATAAGTTTAAATATCCATTCTTGATGCAATAGATAAATCGCTTAATTTTTGAAAAACTTTGAGGAGTTATAAACAAGTGAGCTTGCCACAATTTTGTAATTTTTAATGTTAATAAAAATGTTAATACTTTATCTGACACAAGTTTGTATTCCAAGTTTTTAGCATCTAGCTTTAGATGTGGCGAATAGCGTTAACGTTGATATACCAACCCTATATACTCTTGTCACTTCGTATAAAAACAAGTACGACAGCAAAAACTTTATATCAATGCGTGTAATGTGCGTGGATTTATGTGGAGCATGAGGCATGAGCCATGAGCCATGTCATGTCATGGCCCGTGTCTGAAACATTAACTGTTACTCATTACTATGCAGTTCACATACACACATATTCTGAAGAATGTATATGTCAGTTCGAAGGACCTCATAAAGCAAATCACAGCGTCGCTTGTCATTTTTCGCATAAAGCGAATTTTGCTTTGGATTTATACTTAAAGACGCGTTTTATTGCAGCTTTGTTTTATTTTTATACTCTGCACTGAAAGGGCACAGAAAGGGAATAATAAATAACGGAGTTGATATACAGAGATAGTAGAAAACTTAATGTGATATATTTTTTTATATACACATCTATATTGATTCGCATATTATCAGCACAGCAGTGACATGTTTCCGAGCTGTAATTATTTACAGAGTATTGCATAGTTAAGCATTAAGGTTTGTTCTCAGCTAGATCTGGACTTTTGTACATTAATATTTCGTATATATTAAGGCTAGAGAGTATCTCATAGTTGAGCATAAATCATAACCGAAGGGAAATTTGTTAGTCAGCAAAAATATGAACAGCAGCTCTTTTACTTAGGCAGTGACTTCATATTTCTGTATTCTGTACAAAATGTTGCTGTCATGTCATTTAAGCTGCAAGTGACATGAGATTAAGCTTAGAATACTACTGATAAACCCCTTCAAAGGCAAATGACACAAAGCAATTGATGATACTGTCTCTTGGCAGGCAATCGAGCTCAAATTAAAGCCATCAAAAAGCACAATAGATTTATTACCAGCTTAATGAATCGCTGACCTGCAGCATGAGACAATGAGATTTGAGATATGCATCCAAGTGGAATATTTAAGCCCAATAGAGCTGAATGGAGCAAGCTTACGGTTAGTTAGGATGTCATCCGATGATCGGCTCCAAGCGCAAATGCATTTTCATGGCTGGCTTGAGCCAAATTTCCAAACCTGCAGCCGTTGTCCGTAATCAGTGAAATGCGAGATATATTACTGTCCAATATACGAACAGTAATTGGAAAATGTGAAGGTTTATATCAGTTGCTCCTGCCACTTAAAAGTAGTTGCCAAATCGAACCTCATACTTTCATAATGCAGATGCATCAACTCCAGCCATTAGCATTACCACTCATCAATATTTGCGCGCACATCTACAGTAGGGATTTAGGACAACTGCAGGACATCGAAATACCATTAGCATTAGCACACGCTGCGTCGGTTAGCCGCAACAACTGAACCGCGACGAATGCGTACAATAGAAATACATCAGATGACGAAAGAGTGCGCCGCAGGCTAACCGCAAAACATGACAAATACTCGTTTGTCCTGGTCGTGTTCTGTTCGACGGGCACCGCATCCAACCGCAGTGTTAAAAACTAATTAAAGTGTTCCTGCGGCCGCACCCAAGTTGGGTTAGAATAATAAAATATGCTGCTGATTTATTTTATAATGAACACTGGTTTGGAAATTCACTCAAATTGTAGCTAAACAAAGCAGTGGATTGTTCATTTATAGGATCTGAAATACAACTTGAAAAACATTCAAATATGCTTGACTGGAAATTAAATGTAGAATCGGAGAGTGAAGAATAAAAGAAAGGTCCTTCAAGCTTAAATTTCAACTAACTGCTCACATTTATTAAGTATTCATTTCTCGCTCTATCAAAACTTGCCTTTCAGCTTTAAGAGTCACCATCAAAGCAACTTTAGACTGTTCCTGGGGGCGTTGCCAAAATAATATTATATTGGCCACATTGTATTCGTACAATGGAAATACATTTATAATACAATATTTAGCGCATTGTTTCGTACATTGTTCTCCATTCAAAAAACAACTTGCTATAAAAAGTAACTCATTCTAACAAACTGGAAAGTTTAAAAAGCTTTTTGCACCTCAGCCACTTACGTGAACCCCCCGCCTATCAACCTGCCGCCAAATGCTGAACATTGACTCAAAAACTTTTGCCACCGTCCTGCAGAACTTTCCTCAACGGGTTTGTGACTGCAGTTTGCCGTTAATTAAACAATAAGGCGTCCACATTTGTCGGCCGTTCTGGGACTCGGGGTTTCGAGTCTAGCTGGGACTTGATACAGACATCTCGATTGTCATTTGCCGGCAAGAGTTTTGGTCCGTTTCCATTCATACAGGACACTCTCTGTCGTGAGTTTTATCCGATAAGTTGGCTGCACTATTTGCGCAGACAGATGAAAGGCAAGTCGGGAACCATTCGAGTGCACTTCCATGCTACTTTGGGTGTTTCCCGAATGTCAAGTGGCCAATGAATTGTTGATTAGAGCTCACTCCTGATAGTTGGCTGGCATTGTCGAGGTGCTCAAGCTATCGATTTGCCGCTCCGGTTTATACTTAGACCCATAATGACTGTAAATTGTCGCTGAAATGTTTATAATGTGCTGGCAGTTCATGTAAATTACTCGCAACAGGACGGTTGTCAGGCAGCCATCAGTATAAGAGTATTAAACTGTTTACACCGTAAAGTGCACACAAACAAACATGAGAGAGGGCGTAACTAACAGAATGAGAGGGACAGTGAATGAGAGAGATAGCACGATACTTATATGAAATTATATACTTATGTGTTGCCAGATAAGCCGCTTCCTATAAACTGTGTGTGGACTCACGTTTAATGGAACTTTTTTATTACTTCCTGATGTTCCGCTCAGCTGTTTAAATTGCCATCATTCAAATGGAATGGATATTTTAAAGCTCTTTCGATTGGCAAATTAATAACGACATTCATGAGTAGCCCAAAGAGCATTATATACATATATGTATAAACAAATATACTTGTGTACACGGTTTTTATTGAGCAATATTACAGAATAAATAAAAACTGCGAATTTATTGATAGTCGTTTTGGTGCACACTTTAAAATGGTAATTAAATTCTTTACATTTATATAAGCTGCCAGATGCACTCGCACAGAAATCAGTATTTGAAAACGTGTCCCATAAAATTGTTGTAATTTTTTACGCGTATGCCAACAGCTGGTGAATGTGTGTGGGTGCTCTATTCATGTGATTCCAGAAATTATGGGTTATACAAAAAAGCATCGCATATGTCGCCGCTCGACAGCCCGTAAAAATAATCCAAAAAAATACACACAGACAAACATTGAGAACTATATGTGTTGGCTTTTAGGACACAGGTGATAAGAAGAAATGCTTTACCTTTTTGGAAGAACATTTACATAAAACCCACACACGTACCACAGATAACAAGCAAATTAATTAATTAAATGTTGCTTTAATCTCATGTTAGAGTGTCGCAGCTGCCGCATCTAAAACTCATTAATGTCACGCGTGTGTGAAAATAATATTACATGTGAACAGCTACAAAAGAATAAATACAATTGCCTATTGACAGCTGTGATTTATGTACGCGTACAGAACTGACTGGATAGAATATATATACTATATATAGCACACTTGTAGGTGTCCTGCTCCTTTCCTTTTACCGATAAAGTCGGGAAAAAGCTTAATGGCCATTACAGCTGATAGCAAAAAAACCTGTGCAACCCCATCGACTTAAATGGAGGTCAACACTTGCCAGTTTAAGCACGTATATATTTGCTCTTTACATATGTGTGTGTACTAAAAAGTGTTTGTGAGTGTGTGTAAAATTTGCATAAAGGCCAGACTCTTTTTTATTTTTTTTTTTTGTTAGCCAAGTGCCAACTTGACTTGACTTTTGCAGTGATTGCTTCGCTTATGTGCAACAAGAAAGTCTAGACTTGAAGATGTCTCAAAACTCAAAAGCTCCTTGAACAAAACTGCACGTAATATATATGTATGCTTAACTTTAATGGGCAAAACTAAATGCTTAACATATGAAATGAATTTAAATGAAGAAAACTCATAAAATTAAATGCATATTTTGCAATTTTATCATGCACCTATATAAATATTTGGTAATTAATATGCACCGCTAGGCAGACAACAGCAATTAAATTTTCATAAATAAATTAATTGATTTAAAATGGAATTCCGATTTAGAAAGCAATTCAAGAGTGTAGACATGAAAATGAATATTTGAACTTTCAAATATATTTAATGGTGTGAGCAGCAGATTTATTATAACTCATATAAACTAAATATTTTATTTTTGTTCTATAAATAATTCCGTTTATATAAAAAATTCAAGAACAGAATATTATATTTTTTCACGAAATTCATTTTATATTAATATATATATTAAAATTGCATAATCAACTCACGACCGAATGATCAATTATATTCTTAGCCACAGCTGCCATGTTTGTAGGAAATTCTTAAATTGACAAAGTTATATTAAAGCACGGACAATAAAAGCAAAGCGCAACAGCTTAAACAAAAGACCGCAAAATGTTGGCAACTTAGTCAATCCAAACGAAAGCCCGCCGGCAAAAAATCCAATAAAGGCCAAGGCAAACGAAGCGAAATGAAACAACAAATGCAACCAAATCCAACTGGGATGCCGGCAATTTCATTAAACATTAAACATTAATTTTCATTGAGATTAATAGCTGAGTAAATGCTAAAGATTATTATGGCAGTTAGCTGACGAAAACGTTGCTTGGAATTGGGCAAATTATCCTGCCGTACTTCGATGTTAATTTTATTTCTTGTTAGCATCCAAAACGTCCTGCTGAGCCACTGAGCTTTCACAGTCAATGGCCAATGTCAATGCAATTTTGTTTACCATTCAGTATTGGTCAAATAATTCAGCAAGCCAATTAATAGTGTTTCTTGCGGTCTAATTAACATAAATCAGCCAAGCGCAAATAGAAATAATTATAGATAAATTTATTATTACATATATATATAAGGTAAGCTGGCTTACGTGCCCAGCAACAATTGCGTAATTGCATATTTGACCAATTGGCATTTGAAATTGATGTTTTGGGTAGCCATAAACACAACTACAACAAAAACAACGGCAATAATGCGACATGGATATATTAACTGTCCCAAATGTGCGCACACGCCATGTAAATAGGCTTATAGCCCAGGCACAGCAGTCAGTTCGTCATCTAGTAGGGTCCCTAAGGGGACCTAAGCATAACCCAAGCGACATAAAGTTCAGCAATGGTATTTTTTCTCTGCCCTGTTCGTCTGTCTATTTGTTAGTTTATTTGTTTGCCTTGGCGCTATTTATCATGCGACAAAAGCGCGTTTATCATCGCACGCTAGCAAACAGACCGATGGGCGTGGCACTGCTCCCACAGCGTATTAACTGTGGCAACTTAATGCTCTTTGGCCCAAAGCAACGAAACAATTTTTGCGTACATAAATTTCATTTATGAAAATCATTTGCACACACAACGCACGCACACAGACACACCCCGCCCGCGCGCTTAAAAGTGTGCTACAATATTGAACGCAACAGTGACAACAGTGCGTATGAGTGCTGTGCATTGTAATCTATTTGGGCAACTATTTATGCATGCATGTGTATGTTGTGTGTGTGTGCTGTGAGTGACGTACGTGATTGATGTCTGCCTGCACCCAACAGTTGCCTTCTGGCATTTATTTTTATGTTGCCAGTTTTGACTGTTACGAGGCACGGCAAACACGACGCGCCAAACAACCTCAACAACCACAATAGAAATGTTGTTGATTTTATGTACGATTTCAATCAAGGCAAGTGGATTTACATCATCATCGAGGGTTTCGTCGCCCTTCTACTTATTGGCTTTATAGACGACCTTCATTTTACTGTATTCCGCGTCGGTGGGAGTTAAAGTTCATATCAAAAGATACGCATCTATGTGGGTCAGAGGCAACAACAACGGCATCTACTTGACCAAAAACAATGTTGCCACAGCGCACTAGCTGTGCGCCTCCTCCAGAGACTATAAAGAGTCCGTGTGCACGCTGATAATTTCCTGGGCCTTGGCCACGTTAGTTGGAAGTTGAAAGCGCTCTGGCAACTTGGCAGCTTGTTACCATTAATTAGAATTACAATAAGGCGAACGTGACAGTCGCTTAATTATAATGGCATTAATTTCACCTAATTAAACTCAACACGTACCTGTGCCAGAAACCCAAGCCCAACTTTTCTCGAGGCCAGCAAGAAAAAGTTGTCACTTTTATAGTTTTCCATTCACATATTTACAAAAAGATATGACTTACCCAAAATATAATGCAATGTCTGCAAAGATAATAGGAAAGTAATGTTAATTCTTGCTTGTATAATAAATAGCTTTGGGTCAAATTAAAGTAAAGTTCAGAAACAAAAAAATATTAAAAGAGATTAAAACAAATAACAAGGAGCGCCCGACTAGGAGATACCCTGAGCCCTGCGAACTATCGTTAAAATCATTTCAAGGACGTGCTGCAATCAGCGCTTAGCCGCCACTATATAAAAAATTCGTGATTTAGAAACAAACTAAAAGTTATGATATTTGAATTCAGCAGATACAAAGGAAATAAGAATAAGAAATTTATATTCAATTCAAATTCCAAATGTGTAGTATTTAATTTGTCTAATTTGTCAATTTTTTCGCCGCAACTAAAATAAGATAATTTTGGATATATACTCGTGTGGTTTGCAGATAGCTGGTGACTTTCCCCACAGATTAATACCTTGATATTGCTGCCACGCGCCCTGCTCCAACGCACAACACCACAGTTTTTAAGCTAGATTCGCAACATTTGGCAGGTATGCAGAAGAAATTATGTTTATTATGTCCTTCTTTCCGCCGTCCGTTTGCCCGTAAAAAAGCAAATTTTTCACCGCTTTTTAAGCTAAAGACCTAAATCTTGCAATATAAACCCGTGATAACCTGTAATCAGAAACAAACTGACACAAGCTCCCACAACTTCTTTTTTCGGAATCCAAAGCTCCAATATTTAAAAATTTCGATTTTCATGATTGATGGAATTTTGGGGGTGATTTTGTTCCATAAATTAATTTGTACTTAAAATATATGCATTGTTGATGATTGATTACACTTAGTCTTACGATGTCGGATACACCCGACTGTAACGTTTTTAATTTTTTTTTTAATATTTATATACTTAATGAGATCGGAGATGCTTTCATCTGTCTGTTTTCAATGGGTTCAGGGTAAAAAACAAAAACCAGCAAAGTGAAGCCCTGCAGGCCAACACATGCGGCGCACACATGAATGAGTATGGACAAAAATTCTCTTGAATTTAAAGCGCTCTCATTGCCAACAGACATGATACTCATAATTAAATTCCCTTTTGGCCCAAAGGCATTTTCATAGGCACTGCCGAATTGAAGCACCGGTTGTTAACATTCATTTGCAGTCGATGCGAGTTAATTGAGCCACAGAAGAGTCTCGACTTAATTGCAGCCAATTAGCGACTTTTTTATCCACTTGCAATGCACATTTTTTTTATAGATGAAAATCGACGCGGCGTACTAAGCGATATAAGTTGGAAAAACCATTTGAAACCATTTGGTTTAATTGGCTTTATATTTTTAAATAAATTAACCGACTATTAATAAAAAGGCAACTGAAGCTGAAGTATATTTGGACTCGACCTTAAATCAATTTGAGCAGAAACAGGAACTACAATTTAAATTCAACAAACGTGGCTCTTAACTTTGTATTAAAGTAAAACTACAAGAAGACATTTGGCTGCTTATATGTGTGCAGAAGTATCTTTACCGCTTACTTTGTAGTAACTCAGATACTTTCTCTGGAGAGCAAGCAGCCTGACCATGTTGTCAGTATAAACCATATATATAGTGTGCAGCAACAGCTTAAGCTACAACAAAGTATTGTTCTGTTGCGAATGTCGAATTTGTAGAACATTTTCTGGGAACGCTGACAAAACATATGAGCTGACACTGTTTTCTTATTGCACTCACCAAACAACTTCGTTATCATGAAGAAGAATAACAAATTTAATAAAACAGTAAACATTTTTCACCTAAGCAGCTGCCCGCGACTGATTAATTTGTTAATGTTGATGGACTTTTCGTGGATACCTTAGCTGTTCCCTTGGTAAACGTTACCAACAAGTCTAGACTTTGATTTGTAATCCAGTTTGTTGACCTAATCCTCGTTCCGAGAAACAGTAACAGATAATAGAGAGACCGCATTGTGCAAAGTTTCTGGTTTCAATGCTTTTAGTAGCCTTTTGATATTTGAAATTTTAGAGCTCCTGGCCAAATGAATACTCATTCCATACGTTGAAGTGTTCATTTGCCTTGAAGTTTGACACTCTGCTCTTGGGCTGTTCATTTACTTTTCAAAGATATTTTCATATTTAATATTTGAGTTGAGTCTAAAGATGGAAAGTTTGCACAAAGTTCGAAAAAGTGAAGTTGTTTAGATACTCGAATTTAAGATGGTATTTTTATCTATATATTTCTAAAACGTTGCTGACCTCTGCTCAAATATAGTTATTTTATGTTTGTTTTAAGTAAATTGCATAATTTAAAAAACAATTAAATGTGTAAAGCAGAACACGCATATTTTAAAGTTTTCACAATTCAAATATAAATATCAATATAGTATATATACATTCAATTAAAGCCATTTCGGAATTTTAAAAGCGAGTGGACATTGTTACAGCTATTTGCAACTGTGTTGCAAGCAATGTCAACATCACCCGTTTATTTGTGCAGCATTCCAGCTGACAGTCAATAAAAGTCAACAAGCAGCACTAAACATGGATGTATAGACATACACATGTATAGTATATATGCAAATACAATAAGTGTAGAAATATTTGGTATGCGACTGGTTTAAAATGCGGCAAACACGCAAATCATGCAACAAAGTGCTGAAGCTGAACAGCTGTTGCGACTCCTGAAAGAACATTCGATTCGCACAGTTAATATGCCACTGGAGATGCTGTACGTGATGATGTAATTTACCAAAAAGACAAACCGGGCATATACAAACAAGATGTACTTGCGATCCATATGAGTATGTAGGTGACTGTCTATATAATGCATGAGTGAACAGTCAGCAGCGAAATAAAATCCCAAAATGCTGCACTTAAGGGCCAAATTAAGCCGAAAATGAAATGGCAACCGGAATCGAAGGCGACGAGGCGAACAGCTGCAACGTTTTCATTATATTTCTTCTTTGGCAAATAAAAAACTGACTCTTACAGGCGAGAATATAATTTTATAAGGCTATCAGCATGTAATGTAGCAACAGAGCAGCAGGATAGCAGCATCAGCCTGCAATCCAGCGGCAAAACAGGCCACAAACTCGACTTCGACTTTCCGTTTGCGTGCACATGCCGGATATTTTACAAGTTCCGGCCGCCTACCCTTGGCTTTTATTGCGCCGTTTGCATTCGGCAAAGCTCCTCGTTAAATTTGAACACTGATGTGTTAATAGCCCTATACCACACCCAATGCAATGCACACACTCATAAAGTTAAGAGCCACAACGCCGGATAACTGCAACCAGCCGCACGCTCGCGACACAAACACACAAAACATAAGAAAAAAAAAAAACGAAAACAAAAAAGTTAAAAAACAAGAACAGCAAGCATTACGAACAGCCTGTCCAAAATTTGTTTGAGGCATTGCCAAACATCAGAGCAATTTGTGCCTGGCAAAGTAAACGAGCTAAATAAATTGCCAAAATGTCACAGAAATAAAATATTTCAAACGTAAAGAATTCGATGAAGCTGGGCTGTGCTAAAGTTTAGCTGCTCCTTGTCGAAAATGCGAGAGGGGAACAGCAATTGCAGCAGGGCATAAATATGATTTACATATATATATAAGTAAATGTATATGTACCATATACGTGTAGAAACTGGCTAACGAGTATGTGGCAAATACAACTTTCAAATATTTATGCACTTGCAAATGTCATGAAATGAAATTCTGCACTTGAACAATATTTGTGCGAGTGTTGTTTCAAGTGTTGAAAACAAAAGAAATGCAATATTTAAATTGCAATTCTGCATATAAAGTGCAAGTTTACCACTAAGTGAAAACAGAAATGTAACAAAATATAGAAAAAAAAATGAAATACAAATAAATTTGTAAACAAAACCAACACATAAAAGCAACGGCGACGTCACGCATACGACACGTGTGTCCGGCCTAAGCCAATAAAATTATTCATACGCAGCGTATGCCGTCTATCGATATTTGATCAATTAATAAATTATATATTCGTTATACACAACTATTGACATTTTTAATTTTCGTTTTGGTTTTAGTTTAGCCTGGCATGTGATAATAACAAGATGATTGCTATTCTGCGGGGTGAGGGGGGCAGCGCGTGTTGGAAATCAATAAAGCGCTAATCCCTTCAAAACTGTTGCCAACATATTTACATTTGACATATGTCAAAGCGAGACTGTCGATTAGCACATCACAACATCTGGAGCGGCTCGTACAAATTTTAATTGAATCAACAGCTTCAAGCTCAGTAAGTGTCTAATTGATGCAGCAGTTACAGCAGCTACACATAATTTTACATAAATTAAAACATCATCCACACAAAAGTGGCCAAAGAGAAAGAGTGTCTCTTAACTAAATTCAAGTAGTTGCCTTTGCTTTTATTGAGTACCTAGTGTTTATGCTCTATAATAATTACTTTCATATGTGATAGAGATATGAGATGTGGAGATATATTTTTCATTCATGTTTTAACGCATGTTTTTTATACCCTGAACCCATTGAAAGCGGGTAAAATGAGTATAACTTTTTGGTCAAATGTATGTAACATAAAGTATATATAAAAAAGTAAGAGTATATAAAGTATTAATAATATAATTATTAATATAATTAATTAATTAATTTGCCCATGTCTGTCTGTCCATCCGTCGGTATCTTGGAAGTTACAAAAACCAGAGACCTGAACTTTTTGATACTCCAAAAACATAGAAAGAACACGGTTATCATTTTTATTTGCTATCTTGTCCCGTTTCATTAATATTATTAAAAATCAATTTATATACCCTGAACGCATTCAAAAATTGGTATAATGGTCCGACCCTAAAAACTAGATAAATTTTTTATCAGCATTACTAGTATAGTCGATTTTGCCATGTCCGTTTGTCTATACACCGAGAGAGACTAACATAACTACTAAACTATAAAAGTTGAAGTCACGAAATTTTATATTTTTCGTTATACATTTCCACATCAAATCAAGTGGGGCCCAAGCGCAGCTGCTTGATTGAAGCGCAAGCAATTACTAAGTTCATGTGCACACATGCATACAAATGCAAAATGTCTAGCGTTTTTCTTGGATTTTTTTTTTTGCATTAGTTAAGTTAAATTTTATCACTCGGTAAGCAGCACTAGCTGAAGCGTCGGCGGTTCGAGTCGAGTTGGGACATTGTGAAATTTTATTCTTTTTTTGTCTTTAATATTATATATTTATAATTTTTATGACAAATGCCGAATTTTTCTGGCGCTTTCCTTGAATTTTTTTTTTTTTGCGATGGTGTTTTATTGTAATAACTGAATTAAATGGTGGTGTGATGCAATCGATAAAATTTACGAAGCTAAAGCTTGGATTCGTTTATAATTATTTATTCAACTTTTTTTATGTTGTCATTTTTTACCATCTCAATACTTGTGAAGTGTCGAGAGTATTGATGCATGTGTTAAATTCTGGGTTCAGGGTATCGCATAGTCGAGCGGCACCAACTTAAGCCATCTCTATTTTTTTATTATTTTTGTAAAAGTTTGTTCTACAATTTTTGCTACATCCTGCAGCAGACCTCAAAAATAACCACACTGGCGCACACAAGCAAACACTCGCAGTGTGCGTATCAATCACATGTCAGGATGCTGTCAGGCTGCTGTCACTTTGTGGGGCGTGTGAGAATTTTGTGGCAACTCAAGCAGCGCATCCTGTGCGAGAGACAAATATTCTATGCATTTGAGGAATATCAAATGTTCGCGTTTTGCATATTTATTGTGCGTTCTACGTTCGTCACAGCTGACTTTGTTTGAGAAACCCCCTCCGGACAGGCTCCGCCGTACGACCATCCGCATACTCACTGTCCAGCAGTCAGTCAATCTTTTTTCATATTGAAATTCTAAGCGCGTTCTTATAACAAAAATTCAATTAAAATGCGTTACGTGTTGCAAATCAGTTGAGCATCTTTTTGAATTGATTGCGGCATAAATTGTGATTCTTATTTTTTCTCCGGGACTAACATTGATTTCCTCTTTTTCACTGCATTTGAAAATGAAAATGTTTTTACTGTTTTTCATAAAAATGGCACTGTATTGTGACAGCTGTTTTACCAAACATACAAGTGGAAATGAAAAATAAGGTCTTAAAACTGTTTTAAATTTCAGATTTCAATTGTGTATTTAATGCTATGCTTAAACTGGGCATAGTGTACTAGGCTTTAACTGAGTTTCAATACATATACATGCCAATATTAAATTTTGCGCACTGAAATTAAAATTCCTTTTAAATTTATGACCAGGCTATGATTGCGGAAAAATAACTTGCAAGCACCATTGGGTTTCGGCCATGTCTGTAACTTTTGCTCATATGAGCCCACAAAAATTACGAGTTTTTATATAGTCGTTGTTGGCTAAACGGTGGCCTACAGGCTGAGGCCCACAGACACCAACGAAAATTTTTCATGTGGCATGTTGCGGTTGTGGCTGTACGGAGAAAATCTGCGCATGGACATGGAAAACGGACACACAAACAAGCCAACAGATGCGTATCGATGACATTATCAACTACAATTGAAATTGGTTTTATTGATGGCAGCGAGAGGATTTCAATTTGAACGCTTAAACAATACAACTGAAGGACGTAAGCGAGACCTTGGCTACTGATATTTATATGCAAATATGGTTGTATTAAAAAGTTGGTGTTTTTATTACTTGCATTTCATATTAGCGTCAGAAAATATGTTTTAAAAGTAAACTGTAAGTGATAGTGATAGTGACTAACCCGCAATCCACGAAAATGTATTGAAAAGTTGTCTAAAAATATCTTATCTGTTGGCTTGAAAAGTATTTAAATTTATTTAAGTAAAGTGAGTTATTAAAAATGTTTAAATAACGAACTAGATTTTTCGTGATATTATTGTTGGCTATTTGCACTTAAATATTAAAGCAAACTAACAATCTATCAATCAATTGTTTGACGTATTTATTCATCGATTGAATTATATCAAACTGATATCAAAATGCATAATTATAATTGAATATTTTATATTGTATGTTTAAGTTTGTTTTAACAGCAGAACAGATATTTTTATTCGTCTAGCAACTGAATAAAAGTTAGCTAGATAAATAAGTATTAAAATTACATTTCAGAATGAAACATACTCACGCAAATACTTAGACACACTTTCACAGGCATCTACTCCCAAAGGCAAGTAACAGCTGTGACATGTTACAACTTGGATGCCACCTACGCACATTGTGGTTAAATATTTGCTACTGTCCGTCGGTTTGTTGGCTCACTTAGTTGCCTTTGGCAAGTAAATTTACATATCAAGAATCTATTAGCAGCTAATAGATTAATGTTCTGTTTGGTTTGCCACAACAAAACAGCGGAGTTGTTGCTTTCTTAGGATTAGGAGTGGCATTTAGGGCGCAGTAAGGATATGAGCGCAGAGTTGCGGCCAACTAGAGCAGCCCAAGTCTAAAATCAAATAAGTTTATATTACGCATACGCCGCGAGTGCTGGTTAAGTTGAACAGGGGCAACTTCAAAGCACAGGTGAGGCAAATAAAAAGGCACTCGCGTTGGCGCTGCCATGCAAAAGTTGTTCAGGCTGAAAGAAAGATTGATTGAATCCAAAAGTGGCGATAACAAGCGCAAAGTGAAATGGTAAATGGTAAAGCAAACAGTCGAAGCAGCCACCTCCACAGACAAAACACAACGGCAACGTGTGGTACGCTAACAAAAAAGAAGTATGTACAACTATTTCGCTTGCCACACGCACATGCGTGTTATTCAAATGTTGGCTGACGCCATTTGAACATTTCGAAACCCAACACGAAATTTATACTCACGTTTATTGCTGCCCACGTTGCGTGTGCGTGTACACGTGTGTTTGTGTGTGTAGGGGTACAATTCATGCCTGAAGGAAAATTAAATTTCTTATTCTACTATGGTTTATTCCACCACAGTAGTCTTTACTTTTTTCTTGAACTTTCCGATATCGTGGCAAACCCTTAAAGTTTTCAAAAAACTTGTAGCATACATTGCGGCGCTATCGTAGTGAGAGTGTGTGTGTGTGTGTCTGTGTACGTGTGAGTGTTTGTGTGTGTCTGTGTGGGTGTAGATATTTTTGGTGGCCTTGCATAGTTTACCAGCTCTGCGGCGCAAAGGTAATTAATTTCATTTTTATTGCATGTCCTATTTGTGCCTATGTCTCCTACAGAATTTCCCTTTTTTATTAATCTTTTCTTTCTGTATTTTTTTCTGTTTTGCTTGTTCTGGTCCATTTTAATGTTGCCGCGAATCATTTTTCGTACCCACTGAGGCCATAAAAACAGTAATTAAACACGAAAACTAGTGTCACATTGCGTATACGTGACGTTAGCCGCATGCCCATTTAATTGTCGTCTTCCATCGCTCATACGCAGAGTATGCCGGTTTTTATAGTTGCGGCTCGCACACGTAACGGTACTCGAGTGACAATACTGAATTGACTTTGCACCAGTTAACAACGATTTATCAACTGGTTTTTTACATCCGAAATAAAAGAAATATTAATTCCAATTAAAAATAGATTTGGTGCAGAAAAAAAGTGTTTGAAAGACATTTTACTTAGGAATACAATGTATTGCACTTTGCATATATAACAAAAATAAAATATACTCTTCATTTTATGACAAGGGTTGCTACGTTTTGTTAGCTCTACTTTTACTTTCAAAATATATCTTTAAAAAATGTGTTTTTGAATTATTTACCGTTATCACATACAGACAATAATAACAAAAACATTTTCAACTATTTGAAAATGTTATTATTCAGTAAATCCCACTGTAAAGTTGTTACTTGTTCACATTGTTTAATTTTATCAGATTTTAATCTGTTTAACCCAGCTATGATCAACAAAGCAATTGTTTAATCGCCAAGTTAACCTGAAAACAACGTAAGTGTATTAACTAAACCTAATTGTGGCTGATGGCTGTTATTAATTAGTTTTGACGCATTTAAGTGCATTTTCATGGCATTATTGCAGCCTCAAAGTTTGCCAGGCAGCTGCAGGCGGCAAAATTGTAAAGCCTGTTGAACAACAAGGATTAGACGCTTAACAAGGGCGGGAGTCAAGAGTTCTGCCAGCACTGGCGGCAGACTTGACAGCAGCTCGGGCATAATTACACGAACATTGTAAAAGTTGCTGGCACCAAAATGTTTATGGCTCTTTTTGTGCACATTTTGTGCGGCTGCTGTTGTTGTTGTTTGTTGTTGAGTTGCTGTTGCTGTTGTCATGACTAGGCCGTAACTAAATGCCGGGACATGAACAACATGTATGTTCCCATGTCGGGCATTATATCCGTCTATCCTTCTAACCGTCTATCCGTCTGCCTGTCATACAGATTGCCTGGCCACCTCAAGCACTGGCACTTCAGTCGCACACAATACCGAGCACAAACACGGGACAAACAAAAGCGCAGTGCAGCAACAACAATGGTCCTTAAAACAAACAAAATATATACATATGCTAAAAAGACAACGGCAACTATGGCGGTTAAAGCTAACGAACTAATGTAACATAGATTTTTATATAGCATGAAGAGCAAGAATCGTTGATGACTTGCACAGATACAAAAATTCACTCACACACACACACCCCAGATACACACACAAGCACACGCGCACTCACATTAAGATAGGAGCTACGGAAACAGGCAGCGCATCTGAGTTGAGCCTGGGCACTTAAGCAGCCGTCAGAGCAACAGTAAGAGCCGCGGTTAAGGACAACTGCAGTGGTGTTGGTGCGGCTTGGGTTATTGGGGGTCTTGGGGTGCCTTTCGGCCTGGGACTGGGAAACCACATCTTGAATTGCAAAAACCGCAAAACACACACGAGCGAAAGACAGTTTGCGCAGACACACACATACACACACACACACAGAGGGAGAGAGACTGACACTTTACATATGTCCTTTTTGCCATTTCGTCCCAGTATATGTAAGTAATAGCCCAGCTGGACGCAGATTATCCACACGGAATTATACTTATCTTATTTCTATACAATAACAGCAGAAATAAAATATTAATTTTCCGTATGTTAAAGTACCCGTGCAAAGGCTTTGTGCGATCGTCACTGCTTTTAGGAACTAGTTTGCGTCAGCTAAAATTCTAGCACTGCGAAGTAAGTACTTCTGTCATGCTTTCCATTCCCAAGGGGTCGCCTAGATTGAAAGGTTTGTTGAGCGGGGTAGGATTATGCTGCCAACCTCTCATATATATTTAGTTACATTTGCTATATAAAATATTCATACATTCATGAGCACTTATTTAGAAAGTGAGTACTTCTGGCGGGCACTGTTGCTTCATTGGTTACACAACCACACACTCGCAAACACACACACACACACATACTCACCCAGTCGCACAACAGGCTGTTTACTAAAAGCTGAAATTTTTGCAAATTTTGTGTAGCCTTTTTAATGCCACGAGTTCTGTGAGTGTAAAAATTTGCTAACATTTCACAAAATTTCAACAAGCTCGGATTTTATATAGGTTGCTTCCCCAATTTTTCATAACTTTTTTTTATTTAAACTCTATACAGTTTGCTCTTCAGTAGTTTTGATCCGCTGCTTTCCAAATTGCCTGCAGGTTTTTGTTTTTTCTTTGGTATTACAAAATAACATGTTTTTTACGTATAAATAAAAACTTGTTAGCTGAAAAACGAGCATCGATTCATATGAAGAGTTAAAAGTGCTGCCTTTAATATGAAATTTAAGCGTTAAGTCGTTGGGTACTCTTAACACTGAATGGAGTTAAGTAAAAGCTTTAATTTACAGTTAAGCTTATGTTTGAATTGATAAAAATTAAAAGAGCATTTTAAATAAAATATTGCAAATGTTGATGGACAGTTGAATTAGAATTCATGCATTTCAAAATAATTTTATCGGAGTTTTAGACTTGGGTTTAAAGCTTTAAAACTTCTATAAGTACTCGGCCTTCATAAGGTATGTCGACTTATTTAGAAACAAACAAACATAGTTAGTCGTAATATCGTTACTAACTTTACCTGACCCTTGGCCAGGATCTAAATGAATTTAATTGTATGCAAGTTCAAAATTTGTTGGCGAACTAAATTTAGGTTGGATATAAAAAATAAGTAGAAACTAAATTATGTGAAATAAATTGAAACTTTTGTAAAATACATTTGAATAAAAAAGCGAGAAAAGCAGAAAACACAGAACCCAGTGCACAAATCAAATTATGTTAATTAAACGCGCATAACAAAACTGAGCTGAAATGGTTGGCCAAGTGGTTGACTCTTTATTGCCGCACGATTTAACGAGCAAAGCGGAAGCGTGGAAGCGAGGCGAGGTTGCTGAGGATGTGGGGGGCCAGGTGAATGTTATTTATTTTGCTAGAGCCCAGCAATCCCGGGCAATCCTTTCGTTTAAGCTTGCAGGCAACATTAACTGGCCAGCAGGACGATAAGGACAACGACGAGCAGTTAAAAGAAAAGCGCAGACGTCGCTGCTTCAACTCAGTCACAAATTGTCGCAAATTAACTCAATGAGTGGCGCTTGTACCAGCAACAGTTCTTGTAAAATAATTTAATTATGGATCCAAATTGCTGAGCTCGACAAAAGCTCGATAGCTCGTAGCTAACGTTTGGGCTTTAATTAAATAAATTTTCATACACATTTTCAACGCCACATTCAAGAGCCCTTAAGCGTCGCACACGTCGCGTATACGTAATGTAATTGATAGTTATTGCCATAAAGTGCACTAGATAGAAAAAAAAATTATTACGTGGCATGTCCACGTGGCATAGATGATTATATAATCGATAAGGAGTAAAAAAAAACACAATACTTGTCATTGCCGTTGCCGTTGCCGTTGGTTGCGCATGCAAAACAAGGCAATGGCTTCCAATAGTTACCATGAGAAGTAAACAGTTTGCTTTTTGTTTTCGCACAGCCACCAAGACAAGGGTCAACTTTGTGGCCAAATTACCAACAGAAAACAAGCGACCAAAATAAATGTTGGCCACTAAAAATAGCGCAAACGAATAATCAGCGAACCCAACGACCAAAACAACTATGGCATAACGAAAAGCGGTCAGGACATGTGTGCAAATACAACGGCAAGAATCCGAAAAGAAAAAAAGATAACATGCTGCAAAAATTTATGTGTTGCACAGTGAAGCGAAACAACCGCAGACACTCAGCTTTTATATAAGCTACATTTGACAATGGAAAATAAAATGCACACATATAACATACTTAAGTTGTTATATTATTTCTCAATCAAAGACACATTTAAAGTAGCAGAAGCTTTCGATCAAATCTCATAAATAGCATAGGTATATTATAGTCGTCGAATTAAATATTTGTGAGTCCTTAGCCAACTGCAAGACAAGTCAACTGCCACAACTAAAAACCAATTGGGGGCAGTACACAAAAGCGCAAAGCCAAGAAAATGTGGCAGCAGCCCTTTGAAAAATATCGACAGGAATGGCGAGAAAAACATGCCTAGAAATGGGGTAAGATGGATAAGCTTCTCACAAAACGGGTAAAGATGAAGTTTTTCTCGTTGCTTTCAATGGCGTCTCAACCAAATGGAATAACACGAAACTAAAAAGTATAAAAATAAAATGAGAAGAAAAAAAAACTGAACATTCAACTAAAAGTCAGACAACGGCTGAGTCGAACAGGGCGCAGGTTGTATCCTGGCCAAGGATTCGCGGCAGCAATGGCGACAGCGGCTGTCTGTCATAACATCTCTTAACTGCTATTTGCCGCTCAGAAAAAGTTTTCGCGAATCTTGGGTCAATATTAATAGTTTCTGTGCATAAAGTTGAAATGCAATTTTTTTTAAATTTTTTATAAGTAACATTTTATGACAAGGATTGCTTTTTTAATGTAATGCATTTTAAATAAGTTTTTTAAATATAATATTTATTTCTGCACATAATCCAAGTTAATATAAAGAATTTCTTTATTTGTTAGTTTGTTTATTTGTTTCAAAAGAAAACTTAAGATTAATATACTTAAATTTATATTGGGCAATAATTTGATAACACGACAGCAAATTAGCGTTAATTTGATCAGCATGCATGGCAGCTTACCAAATCAATAAGCCAACAGAAATGTGCCCAAGGTCAATGAAAATGGGCTGGCTAAAAGCGAGGCGTTTTAATAAATGAATTGCTGATTCAATGAAGTTCACTAAAGCAGTCAAAAAGGAAATGATAAAAGAAAGTGGGCCAAATGGTAACAAAACAGCAAAATTCAAGGCAAAGAATGCCTACGAAATTGTGGAACAAAATAAAATGGTGAAAATGTGCCTATGTCTTCCAGAGAGCAAAGTGACGGGGGGAGGGGCACGGTGTGTGTCATAAAATCAAGCAAGGCAAGGTTAAACTAGGCAAAAGCCTGCCACAGATGTGAACGCGACCAGCGAAATGTGCGCAAAGACACCATTTTATGGCCGATGGTGAAACAGGGGCAGAGCAGAGGTTGAGCCCAAAGGAAGTGCCGCGGGCGAAGGAAGCGCAAGTCGAGCCAAATGGCGCTTCTCAGAATGAAGGAACAATAACAAAATACAAATATCCGCCTGCGGACCGCACGCAGCCAATGAACGTCAGTCCAGTTCGGAATAGGGACAGCAAGACATATACCTATGTATGTATGTGTGGTGGGTTAGGGATAGCGGTAAACGACTGAAACACACGCCGGTTCCTATGAAAGAATGCGCATGAAAGCGAATAACAGACAAGCAAACAAGCGAAAAGGAATTGTTAATAAAAGCGTAAAAAATAGCGAACAATCGAAGTGGACTATTTAAACCCTACACGACCCGAACAGGCTAAGCCAATGGGAAAAAAACTAAAAGTGTGGCTAATACACTTAGCAAATTGTAAAAGCCTAGGCACCCAACTAAGGACAGGTTTAGAGTTTTTCAAAACTAAATAAATTCCCTAGTAAAAAATCGCATTATCTAAACGATTTTACTTGACGAACTGCAAAAAAAGTTTGATTAAGCGCCCTTAAATATATAAGGCAAAATGTGGAACCGAATAATACAGTTTAGATCAAGAAATTGTAAATTTGTAGCAAGCATTCTATTTAAATACACAAAGTAAGCTGGCCATAAACATGATGAAGTCTTGTGCAAACAAAGAATTACAAATAGAACATAAATAGCTCAACAAATTATGCGACACTTAAAAATCCTTTATGTAAAAAATTCAAAATGGGGAAGAAAATCAGAGAAGAAATGAGAAACTTTATATTTGCCCAGACAGATGTGCTTGATGCAAAACGTTGACATGGGGCAACATTCTGTACATAAAACAAAAATGAACACAAAAAAAAAAAACAAAATAACAAGAACTTAATGGATTTGACTAACGGACTGACTTGACTCACCGTCGGTACGACAGCCTAAGGGGGGGTTTGGACCGTTTGGCGGGTCTCCAAAAGGGCAACAAGAAAATTGCGCGCGCGAGAAAATATAAAGCAAAAAGGAAACAGTTTTTAAAGTAATTTACGTTACACGTCAGACAAAAAAGTCGCTGCGTTTTATTTATATTTATGAAATTTGAGGCGAAAAAAAGTTTGCCCAAAAGTAAAGTGCTTTTAAGCATCCAGAGCCCCTCCACGCTAACACTCAACATTTGCATTCAAGGGTAAAATATTGTAAATTCTCTCATTGAGGTTTTTGGTTTGCTTTGCTCTACTAATTCGTGTGCGCCTGTGTGTGTGTGTGTGTGTATGTGTGTGTCTGTGCTTGTGTTTTATTTATTTACTTATTATTTTGTTTGGTTGCTTTGTTTACGCAAAACACAACCACAAATACAGTTGAAGCCAGAGCTACAGCTACAGCTGAGCTGAGCTGAGCTGAGCTGAGCTGGAGATAAATGCAAAAAACAAACTCGCATAATAACAAAAGCTACTCACCCATTGAACACACGCTTTCACACAAACACACGCACAGAGAGATGTGCGTCGGCTGCGGCGCTGGCGTTAAACTCAAAAGCAGTTACATTTCGTCTAAAATTGCTTTTAATTTTACTTGTCTTTGTTAATACTATTAAAATGTTTGTTGTTTTTCGTTTGGTGCGGTTTTTTCTGACTGCCTGATAACACGAGCTCGCTCCTGCTGCGGTAATTGCGGTTGGATGTGAATTAGAAAAATGCGACAAACCGCTTTGCGTTGCACTTGACAAGCTTTTGTTTATGGTTTGTTTTGTATTGTCTTTTTTTTATTTTTAATTTTGTATGATAACACTTAACTGTTGATTAGATTCATACACAAGACTACTGCAGTTGCTGTGTTTGTTTGTTGATTTTATGCCTTATTTATATTTGCTATTGGTATTATGCAAAACTGTTTGCACTGCTGTTTTACAACCGGCGGCAATTCCGCATACGTAGTGTATCAGCTTGAAGTCCGAGCAGATGGCGGGCGGTGGGTGGATGAGCACTGGCACAGAACTGCCCGATTTCCGGTACGACTTTTTCACAGCACGACGACAAGTTGGGCACTGAGCGCCGTTGCCACCAAAAAATTCTGTGCGGGTCTAGCTAAATTACATCGTACCCAAATACGTTCTCTTTCTCTCTATCTATGTGGCTCTCCTTCACACAACTGCTGCCTTGCCACTGCTTAAACACACACGCTCTCTCGCTCCCACTTGCCGTTGCTCTCTCTAAAGCATTCGTATTGTGCAGCTTGTCGCTGCTCCAAGCGCTGCTATTGTCGTCTTTTAGTTGCTCCAGTTCGCTTTGGCGCCAGACATCAACTGATATGGCGATGCGAAGCCAGCAGCAGCGACAGCAGCAGCGCTAGCAGCCGCAACAGCAGCCTACACTTTGGCGCTGACGCTGACGCTGACGCTAACGTTATCGCTGGCGTCAGCGTAGCATGTGCCACGCTTTGTTTACTGTTATTTAGCACGCGGTACTGTTCCGATTCGCTCTCAATGAGAGGCGCTCTCACGCTCTCTCAAGGGGGGCTGTGGGTGGTGGCAATAACTGCAACCGTGTTGCCAAATTGTTAAAATTTTATTTGGTTACAAAAATAAAGTGCAAAAGTTTTTATTTTTAAAAAAATAATTTTTAAAATAAATTATTTTTAAATTTTTATATAATATTATGCATTAGAAAATATTTTAAGCTTAAGATGGCCATAAAAAATTCAGAATGGATATATGCTTACTTAGCTGAGTGTTTTAAGCCCAGTGTGCAGCATGTGCATCTGGCATCTTCAACTGTAAAAAGTGTCAAGCCACTGTGCCCCTTAAACTGTCTCTTGGGCCACTCTCTTTAAAACACTCTGTTGCGCAGGTGCCATTTTTGTGGGCTGGCAGTTGTTGGACTCAAAGGTTGAGCTCTCTTTCAAGAGCAGTTGTATGCTATAGTTCTGTGATCATGAAGTCTATCAAACTAAGAACTGTGCTGAGCATAATACCATTTAATTTTTGAATTATTGCAAATTTGATGAATTAATTAATGATGGTATACTTTTAGGCAAAGGTAGCTATTTTGTAATTTTAAATTTGCATGTAGAAAGTATTATTTAAATATATTCAATTTTGTGTCATTTTGAATGAAACAAAAAAAGCACCTATTGCGCAAGAAAAATTAATTATTTTATATTATATTGTGCCTTAAATATTTTGTTCCGAAATATCGTACTTTTAAGCTCCGTCACCTTAAGCTTATTAAATAAGAGCTAAGTCTAGATGAGCTCACTGTTGCCGGTCACATCAACATCCGGCGCTGTCGCTGCTGTTGCTTCCTTGCCCTCACTGGCATCCTCAGCGTCCTCGTCTTCCGGTTCCACTTCCACTTCCGCTTCGCGCACGCCATCCTCACAGACAGTCAATGGCTTCCGCTCCAGCAGCGGCCGCGGCGTGCGCCCAAGGTATGTGTTGCACACTGTCACAATGGACTCGCACTCATCGGGAGCTGTGGTTACCACAAACACGCAGCTCTGAATGACGTCGTGCGGCGTATTGTCCATCAGCTGGAACACAAGGTGCTGCTCCTCGATGTTGCCATGCGTGACAAGTTTGCCATGCAATCTGCGGTCGACAGCAAATATTCAATGGCTACATTATTTTAGTGCCTACCAAAAACTTACCCCAGCGGCTCGCCGCTAATTTTCATTTGCACCTCTGCATATTTCGACAGCACATAGGCAAACCGTTCCTTGGCATCGCTGTAATCCATCTGCAGGACGAAAAATGTTGCAAAAAACTGAACCTAAAGAACAAAGAGTTGCCCACTTACGTCCTCAATGCAGTGGTTGGGTGGTATACAAATCGATAACTGTACAAATATGTTAATTATTTTAATGTAAACTATAAGCTTATTAGATTCACTCACCGTTCGCTCTACCAGAAACATGAATGTAATGTAAAAATAAATTATCCGAGTGTAACTCATGGCTGAACCGTTCAGAGATCGGCACCAACTTCAACTGAATCGAATGGAATAAAGTCAAAAGGCATTGTTTTAACAGCGCTCTGAAAGTGCGAGTGACGTCATAATAATTTAAAGTTCAGAGATACAAAAGCTCATTCACTGGAAACTCTCACGGTAAATTACAAAGATAATTGGCGAAACAAAGAGAATATACTAATTAATATTTAAAGCTTACAAATTTTTATGATATAAAGAAAAAATTAAAATTAACATACCTTTAACATATTTAGAAAACAAACTTTGAAGTTAAAAACATTCTAAAACCAATAACCTTACACACATTTTTGTTCTACTTTGGGCTATTAAACTAACTGAAGGTAATTTGTCGAAAATATTTATTTGGCATTTGGCAATGCTTAACATCATATTTACTTACTAAACGACCCCTAAATTAATAATTTTTCGACTAAAAAACAGCTGTGTACATTTGCAAATTAACCATCGATATTTAACTATAAAAGCAGTTGCTGCCAAGCGAAACTATATCACAATTTCCAACGCTTTTATCAAACAACAATCAGTAAAAATGAGAGGCATCACAATTTTCCTGAACCTTGCCATTTTGGCCAGTTTCCTTGTGAGGAACAGCGACGCCGTGGCCTGCACATCATTTGACCCAAATCTGCCAGAAGGATGCACTGACTGCACGGACGATGCCAACGCAGATAATGCGGACTGTACGACCACAACGACAACAACAACTACAGCGGCGACAACAACAACGACTGCTTCAACCGGAACGGGAACGGCTTCAACCGGAACGGGATCAACTGGAACGGGATCCACCGGAACGGGCAGAAAAATAGTGAGGATTAGCAATCTCAGGTACTCAAATCAGCGTCGCGTGCGCGTTATTAAAAATGGAAGCAGCACGGTTAGCAGCAGCAGACGCGGAAACGGCCGCCGTGGAAACGCGAGACGTGTAAACGTGAGGCGTAACAACGTGAGGCGTGGAAACCTGAGGCGTGGAAACGTGAGGCGTGGCAACAAAAATCGCAAAATCAGGGGCTAAGCACATACTTAGTATAAATACGATTGTTGTGCCAAAAATCTATTAAGTTTATTAAAAAAAAATATTGTTTTCAACAAATTATACTGAATTTTTATTTTGTTGCTGATCAGAAAACATTGAACTATATCTAATATAGTTTATTTTCTGCTATTAGAGAATATATTATTATTGCTTGCAATAAGAACTTTGCCAAATAGCTAAAATATTGATCAAGTTTAAGAAATCTTTTCAAATAAAATTTTCGTTGGGGCAAGGAAAGTGTCCTCCCGTAATTTTAAAATAATCCACCTTATCAGTGGATGAGACTGTAAGATATAAATACACTAAAACTACATTTGTAAATGAAACATTGGGAGTGCCCGACTAGAAGACACCCTGAATAATGCGATTTGTAGTAAAAACTATTTTAACCTCCTTATATACAAAGATACACAAAACTACACATAGACAAAAACAAATGTACGCCGCAAGCTGGGCACATTATTTCAATAACTTCTATATTGAAAATATAACATTTTTTGAATTTTCTATCAGGACTTTTAATCTTCATAAGTACAGTAAAGACGTTAGATGTCAAAAATTGCTATACTTAAAATAAATATAAACCATAAAAGCTTAACATCATTTTTGTAAAATAAATTGTTTCAGTTTATTGCTAATCAATTATTATTAAGCATAAATCGATTTATGAATTGTCAAAGGGCAGATTGCAAAATATACTATACTTTTCGCTTTTATTTTGTTTTGTTTATTTGGACATTTAATTCACTAGTGTTTTTTTGTTTAACTTAGTCGCATAAACAAAACTATTTATATTTATTTAAATACATATTTATGCATGTTTACATGTGGGTTAAATATACAGAAAAATGGTTTTTTTTATACCCTGAACCCATTGAAAATGGGTAAAAAAGGGTATAATGGTTTTGTGCAAATGTATGTAACAGGCAGAAGGAAGCATCTCCGACCCC
>SCDY01001072.1:0-37781 GCA_004143825.1 Drosophila micromelanica
ATAATTGCGTTCATACGGACAGACGGACAGACGGACAGCAAGACGGACATTGCACAAAACCAATATACTCTTTCACTTCGTGAACGAGTATAAAAATTGATACATTTTCTGAGATTTTATGAAAGAAACCTTTTCTTAACTGCTACATACATTTTCGCAGAGATAAACAGAAAGATTTACAACAGATGTGCCAGCACTCTAACTAACAAATCTGAAAGCTAATTAATTTTCTACCTACTTATTAAACATGCATTTAAACAATTGTGAGACTCAAGCGAAAGCGAACATCATATTTGGCCATTAGTCAAATCGGCTAACAAGTCGCTAAATAAATATAACTTAAAACAAATACAAATGACACAAAGGGCCATAGATCAGGAACGCGTATAATGTTTATTATATATTTACATAATGCAGATATAAGTGCCTCCAAACCGTACCCCCAGCTCGCGTTGTGCTTTAGCAAATTGACTTTGCGGCTAATGCAGATGGCAGGCGAAGCGAAGCGTGAAATGCTTTGTAAAGTATTATATAGAGAAAAATGTCCCCAAACCAAGTGTGTGTGAGAGAGAGAGAGAAGGGAAGTTGCAGGTGGCGGGGCATAAGTCAGCATAATAAACGTTATATAGAAATATTTTTGCAGATAAACAAGCTGCCAGCATTAGGTAGGGAAGCGGGTGAGTCGGGGCATGTGTGTAATAAATTTCAATTGACTTGTTGAAAATGAGGCGCATGGGAGTTGTTTCCCCAAATCCGTTTTCAGAGCTAGTTTCAAAGCAACTACTTAAAAATGCGCTCACGTGCCCACAAGTCTAAAACTAAGCATACAACTGATTTGAAGGTACCCTCTTGAAACTCCTTCCCTGCTTTATTCCATTACTCCATTTCATTAAATATCCAAACCAACGTAGGCAATTCAAAATGCATATTTCATTTTGAATCTTTGGCGCCGCGTCGACAATAAAAACAACACATTTTATGACAGTCATCTGGTTTAAACACGGGGGAATCTCTCTCTCTCCCTCACACATACACACACACAAAAGCACACACCCACACATACTTATAAATTATGCTTTAATTTGTATGCACATAGGAGGGAGAAATTGACAAGAACCTCTCTCTGCGCTTTTCATTATTATGTTGAGCATATTAAAGTTGGTTTTGTTCAGCATATAAAGTCAAAAGACTTAACTAAGGGCATGTCATAAGGAATTTTCATGAATGAAATTTCACACAGCGTATCTTTCTCCTAATTTTCCTTTACTATTCTTTCAGCTTTTAGCTCCTTACGGCAAATGCCCCTTGACTCGTAAACGCTAAATGCATAAATTGTAATTAATGGCAATTAATTGAAACAGTTATTTAATGATAGGGTGTATGTAAGCGTGAGTTCTATGTATGTCTATGTGGTTAATATGTGCTAATAAGCATACTGAAATCAAACGACTTTCTCGACGAAAGAGAAATTATTAAAATGTAAAAACAAATCATAAGCAAAGTTTAACACAAATTATATTTTGTTAATATGTAAATATTTGCTTATATTAAATTATATATTTGCTTTTATTATAACGGTATTTAATTTTTCCAATTATTTTCTTCATAGTACAAAAAAGCTGTTCTTAAACTTTTCAACTACAGTGATATTTGCTTTAAAAATTTTAAATCGACTTTAAAACATTCATATGCGAAATACATTAAGTTAAGCCCGGATTTTATGTGTATTAAAAAGACGTTAAAATTTCAAAATAAAGTCCCTTAAGGTGTTAAGAAAAGTCCCTAATATTAGTTCCCAGTTTTTTATTTTGGGACAAAAGCAGCCGTTAGCTTTTTCACAATCATAGCCTATATAAAAATTGTATAGCCTATAATAATAAAATCTATTTATCTAAAATGAATTCTTTTTAAAAAAATTTAAATTTATAAAAAAAATTGGTTTTTTACTACAAGTATTTAAATAGATATTATAAATAATTATTATTCATTATATTTTTTTGAAGAGTGCCTTATATTTTTTGACAATTTTTTAATTAAATATATTTAAATTCAGTGCCCTTTTTTTAACTGCCTGAACTTAGCTCGCTAACAGATATATAAACTGTTAGTACCAAATAATGTTAATGTTAAAATTTAACATGTCTCTCTCTTTTGCTCTCTTTTAGTGTGAGAAAAAAGGTCCCAATACTTACGCTCCAACTCCACACAGGAGTCTTTCGTTAAGTTGACTCGCCCGCCCAAAACGACTGCGACACGAAGCCGCCACGAGTGGCCGAGAGAGTCTGTCGACGACGAGCAAGCCGACAAAAAAAACACTTTTTGGGGCGATGCTAGCGACGATGACGAGAAAAATCAGCAGTTCCATTGATAACGCGCTACGAACTGGATCTACCCCAAAGCTAGCAAAGGAGCGCTCACGAAGCCGTCGCCGTGGCGTGAAAATAACAACAAATAACACGTAAACGACAACAACAACAACGTAAACCAAATTCAAGCGCAAACTGTGCGATATTGCTGAATTGAACGTAACCCAAAGGCGACTGCTGCTGTTTCTGCAGCAGTAATTGTTGCTGTTGCTGTTGCTGCTGCTGCATTTTTCATAAATTTCAGCGGTTGCATTCGGCATTTCATCGTTAAGCAGAGCCATCGCGACGCCTCGTCCGTCATTTTGTTTTCTTCAGTTTGCCATTACGCGGCGCGTGTGCTTAATTAATATCTTATGCGCTCGTGTGCGAGTACGCGTGTGTGTATAGAAAGGGCAATGTGCATTAAGAACGGTACTTTTAATTGTTGCAGCAACTCTGGAATTGCACTGTAAAATAGACAAATAACTTGGCTTGCCTTTAACATATTCGTTAATTTATCAAATATAAGACTTCCACATTTATTGATTTAAGAGTTCGAGCTTAAATATACTGAAACAATCAAGTAAGTGAAATTAATCAAATTTAATAAAATATACATATATGTACAAATTAAATGTTATGTTTATTCATCTTATCTAAAATATATAAACATGATCATGCCCTTGTGGTCGAGTTTTATAATTGGTTAAATAAGTTTTTTTTTCTTATTTTTCTTATCCTACTTATATGATAACTTGTTCTAATTGTGTGTTTAGTGTTTAAAACTACATTTAATCCAGTTAGGCGTACTTTTAACCATTTAGCTCTTGATTAGTAAATTAGTCAATGTGCCCCCTTTTCAGCTATCAATTTTAAAATAACTGATATGAAATACTTTATGTTTTTACAAACATTTTGGGGCCCTGCAGTAACGAACGATTTGAGGCTCGCGCTGTATTTCAATTAAAGGCCTATTAAAATTTCATTAAACAGCAACGCCCACAAAATGGCCACTAATTAGTTTGGCCACACCCAAACCCGAAACTCGTCCCTCAACAACAAAAAATTGACCTTCAACCGGGGAGCGAGGCCAACAGCATTAAGCAAAAATGTTTAAGGCATTTTTCCTATATAGGCCACAACAGGCAGACGGCCTAATTAAACTGGAGGCCAAGGATGCGCATAGGTTTTTTATTTTTTGTTCTTTATTTTAATTTTTTCTACCCTGCGCGCATTAAAATAATGTTATAACAATGTTTATAAATTTAAATTAAGCATATAATTTAGATTCACATAGTTTCAAAGAGATATGAAAAGCCATTTCAATAACAATTTTGTTGAAATTTTATATTCATAAATATTTGATTGAAATGCTCTTAAAATTGAGCATGAATGGACAAAAAATATAAAAGTTTATTTATAATAACTTTCCATTTGTGTTACCGAAAGGGAACCTAACTTATTTATGTAAATAATAAATAAAGGGACATTTGTTTTATCTATGGAGTTGTGTACAGGGTATCTCTAAGTGGTATACGTCGACTTGACCACTCTTCCTTAACGTTCTTTTTGCTTTCTATTATATACAATAAGTCCAAAGAAATGCAAAAAAAATTTGTCGACATTTTCGTTTAGCCTTTACGTTCAATTGTGGGGCGAGTGGGGGTGGTGGGGCAGTGGGGCAGCATCCTTGACGCGCTCACCCACAGTTGACCTCTGAACGCGCTGATATTTTTATTTGTAATTTTTCCTTTTTTTCTTTTCATTTTTTTTGTTAATTTACGTATTTGCTGCGTATGGTTTGGGTCTGTTTTGTGGCCCTCATAATTTACATTGGGGCCAAATGTTTTATTTATTGTGAGAAACAGCGAACTTTGTGCCAGTCTGGCAAGCCTGTGATTTGCAGCTGTGTGTCTCTGTGTGTTTATTTGTGTATGTGTTCCGTCGTCCAGTTGGCGTCGCATAAATTTTTATACACAAGTATTTGCCGCAACTTACAGCGAGCGCTCCATGCTGCTTTCCCTTTAGCTCTCTTTCTTCCTCTTTTTCTGGCTGACAACGACTTAATGAGCTGCGGAAGTTAATGTACAGCCCTTTTGTTGTTGTTATTGTTGTTCGCCTCGCTGTCAATTTTATTTGCATATTTAGGTTAATTCTGTTCCTATTTTATACCACTAGACAATAAACACACACACTCTCTCTATTATTCCGTAACCCCACAAATTAATATAAGAAAATATTGATATCAAATCTAAGGATGATATGTTAAAGCTTACATAGAATTGTATAAATTATTTCTATGCAGAACATGCCTCAAGTTTAAAGTTAGACAGATCGAATTTTTGCAGATTTTAATTTGCAAAAATTGTAATGTTTTATTCCCACACAATTATGTAATATATATCAAAAATGTGTCGATTATCATATTTACATATTTACATTCTCGCTAAGAGTTGTTTTGTAAATTTAAAATATACGCATTGTAGCTCCCACATAACAAACTGATTACGTCCTCTAAAGATCGCACAAAAAATAAAACAAACATATAAAAATAAATCACAAAAATGTTGCTTTATGTATATAATACTCTTTAAGTATTTCTGTTTCAATTTTTCCTATATTGTATTTTATTATATATATTTTTTTAATATTTTATTTTTCCAAATTATAATCGCCTGAAAACCTGCATTTTTAGTTCTCTCCCTGTATATCTCGTGCGCCTCGAATGCAAAGCCTTTTGGAATATTTTCACAAAATACACTTCAAGAATAATAGTGTAGACTGCTCAGAGATAAATTCTCTCCGATTTTCGACAAGTAGCCCACTCAGAGCTCAACTTAACTGAATCACTGCAAATAACGACCACAAAAGTGGCGAACGAAAAGTAGATCAAATAAGAAAATAAAAGTATATTTGTGGAAGTTTAGATACCCTTGCAGACATGTAAAATCTGCTTGCTTGGTAAATACCAGTAAAAATTAAAGGCTCGATAAAGTCTTAAGTATTTTTGATAAGACAAATATATTCATTGATACAAAAAAAATATTCGCTAATGTTAATAATGGAGATCATGCTTTAAAATTATATGTTATGGATTTTTCAATAATGATATAAATTATATAAGCAACTAATGATATAAATTATATAAGCAATATGTTTATACATAATTTTTGTATTTACATAATGTGAGAACGCCAAAACCAAATTTTTCTGAAATTAAATTAAAATTTGTATATCAAAATAAATCAATTTATAAATTTTGAACTAGTTAAGTAAAACAGTTCAAGTAAACAGTTTTTTTTTTTACTTAACACCACAAAAAATTAAATGCAATCAAGTATTTTAAGAAAAGATTTTTTTTTTAAAATTTAGCTAGTAGCAACGCTCTGTGAATTTACTATAACATATATAAGCTCTGCACAATTAATGGTTTCTTGCATTCTTTTAAAATTTCCAAGCAAAGTAGTATACCTTTTGCTAGAGTAAAAAAAAAATCAAATAAGTGCTGTTGACTCTTGTATGCTTACAATGGAAACCCAAACGTGCTTCTTTGGCAATGTCCTAGCATATGTGTAAATACAGACACGCACACACATGTAGACACAATCACACAATCAATAGCGAAAAATTCTTTGTGTAAACACGTTGCCCTCGTCCATTTCTCTGTGCAAGAAGTACAAAAACGAAATGAAATAAATAAAATTGCGACATGAGAGAAATCTGTAAGTGAGCAAATTTTTGTGCAGAACTCTTTAATCAAAGCTGCGACTTGACTTGAGTTTCTGTTCTGCGAACATATAATGGCAACTAAGAGGGACTAAAATAACTGTGTCTGTGTGTGTGAGTATGTTTGTGTGTTGCCTATTTGTATGCTCATGTTCATTAGCGTCAGTTGACAAATATTTATCAGAGTTGCCAATTTCACTGCTTCTTGATTTTACTTGACTTTGGCTGCAAGCAACAAACATCATTAAATTTAATTTGTTGCCAATATTGATTGAGCTCATTTATGAGAGTGTATGTGAGGCTTGATTATGATGGAGAAAAATTTCGTCAAAACTTACCTCCAGTACCGTTGTTTTTTTTTTTTTTTGTTGAAAATATAAAATTATGTAATAACTATAAGAGTTCACTAAATGAGCGGATTTTAATGTTGCTTTCACATCGTAATAAAAGTAAAAATATATCATATCAATTATATTTGTATAAGATACAAAGTTGCATAAGCTTCTCTTGGCTTTACCCATAAAATATATCAATATGTTGCAGGTCATGGATATTCACCAATTATATAACATGTTTGAACGTCAGTTTCTGGTCTTGTATCACGCTGACAATCGCAGTTTAACACATATCTCATGGTCTCCAAAGAGTGTTGGATATCAGCTACAAAGCTTGCAAACCCGGATTTCATAAAGCTATCAGTGACTTTTAATTCACAATCCTTACAAATCTCCCAATATCTCATGCTTTTGACCAGATCCTTGCAAAAATGTGCCTCATTATCAGATAATTTCTGAGACTTAATGCGTAATTCTTGATAAAAAAAAAATAAAAAAAAATGGTTTATAAAATAATTTACAGTAAACTCTGTAACAAACTCTTTCAATATGCACTCACTGCGCTCTTTTTCCAAAAGCATTTTCTTTTGTACCGGAGAAAGTCGCTTCTCTGACATAAAGACCTGTGCCACATCATATTCACGTAGATCATAAACCTTGGGCGTTTTCTCCCAAACCGGCATGCTATCGCATTCGCCACTAACATCAAATCCCGCGTATGGCATCCATGTCCAGTAAGTCGATTTTTTGAACTCACGACGTTGTGATTCCATTAGGGATTTGTTCGTCATATATTTGTTGCCCACATATCGATTATAAAATCGATAAGATACGGTCGAAAGCAAGGGTTCTAGTTTTTGTAAACTAAGAGTTTCAGAATAAAAACGTAGTTTGGTAAGAATATAGCAGTAGACATTTCGAGGAGATATCGATAAAAATTTCGGAGCTAATATACCAATATGAAAGATTACTTTAAATAATTAAAAGGATTATAATATATTCATAGACCTATCGATGTGTTAAACTGTTAAAAATAATTTTAATGAAATCGGGTGGAGTTCTATCAGTTAACAAGAAGATAATGAAAGAGACTTTCAATAAAAATATTGTAAGCGACAAAAGTTTTAAATAGCGTATAAAAATGTGGTTATCGATAAGTTTATGTGAAGCTTAAAGTTATTTGTTGCCACAGAATAAAAATGAAATGTAAACCAAACTTACTAGTTGCGGTGAAAGTCCAAATATCCTGGCAAATGTCCAGTGCGCATCAATGTGTGCAGCTTGTAGGCATAGGCATTTAACATATCTTCCATGCAATTTAACTTCATTTGCTTTAGATAAAGCATATTATTGACATGCTTGCGCGACCACCAGCCACGAAACAATTTCTGTATCTTTAAGGAGCATAAATTAAAGTTGATAACAACATTGGACTGCACGAGCTCTTGGGCCAAAATGATTAGATGTCGCTTGGTTATATAATGTCGCCAGGCTCGCTGGATAACAATCGCCGACGAATCCTGATTTTTTAAATTATTGCGCACTTGAAAGCCCCGAAAAAACCTCTGAATAGTTCGTGCCGCTTTGAACTGTTTATAATCAAGCAGCGCAAGTTGGGTACTAAAAATTGTATTAAAATAAACAGATTAAATTCCATTGCCATTGGACGGTAAACACTTAATACTTGCCGCATTAAATTTTGATTATAATCTGAGATATCTTCACTGGCCTCATCACTTTCATATATGAATTCCCGTATACGCTTTTTATTCGAGGTTATAGAGGTAAACGAATGTAGTGATAACATTTTTTTCATGATTATATATTTCTTGTGTTCAGATTATGTTCAGATCGTTGTATTGTGTAGTATTACTTTCTAAATTATAAACATTTTCTTGATATATCCAATGACAGAGATGTCATGGGTAAATTTGTTATAACGTATGTTCTTTATATACTCTGTAGCTAAATGATGCGTGAAATGGGGTATATTAAGCACGACACATTTATCAAAACATTTCATCAACTTTGTTGGGAACATATTCTTTTCTTAATATCACGTGCTGTATTAACTCATATTTATAAAATTAATTGATTTGAACTTGGATTGATTTTTATCTGTACTTATTTTTATAAATTATATTTCTTCGAAGGTTACAGCAAAAAGAAAAGCGTTAAAATGATTATAAATGGATTACATTTTTTTTAAATCGTTTGAGTTGTTTATGTTAACCCAAAAATTTCCGTTTAACTATTGTATAAACTGATAACGCTCTACGGTAACCAAATACATCCCAAACTCTTAAAATAAATACCCATCATCCAATGAATGAAGTCTTCGTAAATAGATTGCCAAAGGAATTTTTAATATTTATAACCAGAATTTACTACAACTCCACATACAAAACAGTATCACAGAGAATTTTTTTACATTATCGTACGAAAAGCATTATGAATATCGAAGTTGCGGGAAAACTGACTAAGAAGCAACCAACTCACACACATCTTTATCGGAATATTCAGAATCCAGCTCGCCAGAATGTATTGGTATATATAAATATATTTATATATAATATTTATTTATATATAATATATTTATATTAGAAATATCAGTATACAGTCACTGCAAAAAAAAAGACAATTAATACTTATATATTTAGAAACGGTAGCACTTACCGTCCGAGTTACATCCAGTTACATATGTAGTATATGTATATGTAGGTAAAGCCAGGTATGTTTATGCCGATATGGTGATCTCCAAACCAATTATTATATATTATAGTCAAGTTCAGTGATCAAGTAGTTTTGTAAACAGGTAAGTATTAATTTTTTTTATTTTTTTATTTTTTAAAAAATATTTTTTATAAAACATAGAAAAATTTCACTTTATGCTTATATTAAGACTTGTCGACTTTGTCGTGCTGCTTTTTTTTTTTTTTAATTTTGTGATATTTGGGACTTTTTGTTTTAAGTGTGGTTTGTATGAGTCTTTGTAGTGTACTGAATAAAAACGAGCCTGTGAGTTGGGATAACATATGAAACATGTGCCATGTGAACTCAAAGCCTACTACGATTGCATGGATGTTATTAAGGTTTTAATACTCATTGAAAATATCAATAATCCAAGTAATAAAATATATCTATTAAATCAGGATCGAAATAGTTGCCGGAAAAAATCTGTACAAAAAGATTTCAAATACATATTATTAAAAAATGGTTTGATTTAATTTTATAAAACTGAAAAATGTTTTTTTTTTTTGTGTGATCCAATTATAATTTTAATCATTGGGTATAAGTGCATATGGTAATATTTGTACACAACCATCAACATATACTAGACAATAATAGTATGGCAGTTAAAGCTGTGTTTGGTACGGTGTAAATTGAATTGCGTGCTGGCTTAAAACTCTTGTTGAATATCGCCTGCAGCCTCCTGAGAGAGAACTCAGGAGCTGGCTGATGGGAGAAAGCAAAATGCAAGTTTAATTCATTTTTAATGCCAGCGCCTGGGCGTCGACTTGAAGATGTGCTCGAGGAGTCCAAACGGCGCTCGCTGCATTTGCCATGCAGCTGACCAGGTTGCTCGGTGGACGCGGAGAAGGGAGGTTGGGTTCAGTCGGGATGGGTGGAAGAAAATACTGAGCATACCAAAAAGTCGGAAATCAAAAGTTAAAATAAACTACGTTTTCTTCGTTGTCGCCGTTGTCGACATTGTCGGCGTCGTCGGTGGCGGTGTCAGTTGGTGCTGCTGCTGTTGCAGCTGGTCGCTGGTCGCTGGTCGATGTTCGCTGGCTGGTGTCGGTTTGTCTTTTGTAGCGCTGTTTGCTGGCTGCTTATAAAGTTGCCGGATATCCGGTTGTTGTCTTCGCTCATTTTTCGCCATCTTTGCGCTGGCGTCCGCATCAGGAAAGTTCACGTCCGATGTCCTTATGCACGCCCCACACTCCAATACCCGAGTCGAACAGCACTCGACGACAATGCTTTGTCCATTGTTGTCGTCGTCGCAGTTTTGTTTAATGTTTCATTTATTTATATTTCTGTAGCGACGCCAATGGCAGCAGGACACTCTCAGTCCTGTTCGCCCATTGTAAGAGCCGTGGACTTGTTATTGTTGCTGCGTTTCTGTTTTTAACTATTTGACGCTTGTTTACTCATTTCCGGTTGCAACTTGCATTGCAAAAAGCACCCCCAGCCCCCAACCATGGTACAGCATTGTATTGCGTGATGCTCTCGACCGAGTTGCTTTTTATTAAATACTGAATTATTTGCTGTTATTGCTGGAATTGCATATAATTGATTAGAATTAAAAATAATTTATTTAAACAAGTCAGCTGGAGTCAGAAGCGCCCGACTAGGAGATACCGCGAATCCTGTGGTTTGTAGTTACAAACATTCCAATCCTTTATTACAAAGATTTTCGACTATGCCAGGTAAAGTTTTGATATTCGTTTAAAAAGAGTTTTATTAATTCTACAACTCTTCTAGAATTTACTATTTCAAATGTAAGTTTTTGAAACACATTTAATAGCTGTTGATTTTGAAAAATTGTTCAGCCAATTCTTGGTAAATATGTTGGAAACTCAACTGCAGCGTCGACTCAATATGACTATCTCAATTACAAGGCCAAAGTTTTGGGGCAAAGTTTTTCGATTTGCCAGTGCGCCAATTGCTTTTAATTTGCCTCAAGGCGAAAGCAATCAATCAATTTTCATCAAAATGCTATTTAATTTGAATGCAAACCGACAGCACAACTACTACCGCCCCCCTGCTCCACCCCCTTTCTCCACACAAAAAACTTGGTGACGTTGCGAACTTTGAAAAGTCGCCGACAAAGCAGGCGCTGAGAATGTGACAGGGCACGGCGACACTTGAGGATCAGCTCAGAAGTGCCAAAGGAACACTAACGAGCACCTGCGACAGTTTCAGCACGGTGCATAACAACTAAAACAACAATAAAAAACTTTTTGACTTGGCAACTACCAAGTTTGGCAAGGTGTTGCCTGGATGTTGCACAAAAAAATAAGAAACCAAAAATTGAACGCGGCTCTCTCAGACATCGCACTAATTGTAAGAATTTCGATTTGATTTGCACAAATTATTGCATACCTTTCATCTGCAGACGAGGGAAACAAATAGTATGTGTGTGTGCGTGTGCGACCCACATTCCATGAAGCTTGATTTCAATTCCAAACTGGAATGCTCCTTAAAAAATAGAAAGAATAGCCTGAGGGTCTTATGTCTTTGTGCCATAAACAGGCCTTAATCAATGCACTTTCCACTCAAGAAAAAGTTCAATTGCTCTGACTTTTTTTCTGTCTGCCAAAGCAATGCTGTAAGATAAAGGCTGAAGAAAACAGCTTTTTTTAATTAACACCAACTAAAGACATTCGTTGAGACAACAAAGCCACTCTGCATCTGTGAAATTAATTCAAATTCAAATTGCTTTAGTAGCCGTGTTATCATATTAAAACAAGTAGCCAGAATACATTTTATTTATTGACTTCGTTAATATGGTCTTTGCTCACATGTTTAATCAAATGAAACCAAGACTAGAAAACCATTTATTAAAATTATTTTTGCTTTTTCTGCATCGGTTTATATTTATTTAACTTGATTTGGGCGGTTTTTAAAAACCCAACATGTCAATCGATATATTTTTTTAACCCATTTTGTGCCTTTCATTAATTAATGTACTTTATTTTTAGTGTCCTTTCGCATATTCGAAATATTTCGTGTAATCAATCAATCAAGGTGTGTATTTTGTTTTAAGAGTCATTTTGTATGTTATTTGTTCTGGTCTATCAATCCACGCTTGTGTTTATTTTATATTGTCCTCTTGTATGTATCAATCAGTTTGTTCTTTATTTCAAAAATCCATAGTTAATGATGCTGCCACCGATGAAGATCATGTTCACTTAAATAAAATTAGCTCGAAACAATAATAAGTTAATACTTAGCTGGTTTTTACTTACTTAATATTGATTATTTTTTTTTTATAAAATATTGTTTTATAAAAACAAAAACAATTTATGTACTTTGTGCTTAAACTATTTATAAATGTAATGGGGTTTTGTGTTATATTCTGTCAAAAAAAATTATGACGAAAGTTTGAATAAATACTTTTTGAATTTTGCAATTATGTTCAGTACCGACACGTTCCAGCTCCACAGCCCAACTAAAATTATTTTATGAATGCGTTACTTATTCTGCCACAAGTTTGAAAACAAAAAACGGAGCCTACTTCAACTTTTGTAAAGTAAATATTTTCAATTTCAAAAAATACTTTACTATTTCATGTGTATTTTTCACACTTTCGTGAAAAATGTATTGAGTAAAAAATATCCAATTTGAAATTCGAAATTAACAACATATCAAATATTTTAAAGTTTTAAAGTCTTTTTACTACTACTGAAAATAAAAACTAAATAACTATAGTAAGCTGAACAAAAGCAATAAGTTACAAATAAAAATGTATAATACGAAAATACTAGAGTTTATTTATTTTTTATCTTTGCTAAAAATTAATATTTATCAAATAATTGTATACTATTCAATATTTCTATCATTTTTATTTTTTTTCAAATATGTTATGGTAGTATAAAGTTAAATCAGCTTTCGAAGATAATGTTCCCAATTATTTAAGGCGATCTCGTCGCAGTCCTAAAATTGCGCTTATATTCTGCTTATTTATAAGCTGATTAGCCTCCGACAGAGTATTTCATGAGTTGGTTCAACAACAAAAAATATGAAAAAAAAACCCTCGAAACTAAATTTAAGGATCTTATTTTTTTGTTGTATATTTTGTTTTGCTCTCAAGACTTAAGAAAATGCTTTTAATATTATTTTTCGCCGAGCAGCCAGACTAATATACATTTTATGCGCTATGCAGACACCTTAAATGTAAACCAGAAAATAGGGGACACAGGGTGTAGTGTGTAATGGGATGGGCAAGAGAGAAGAGAAAACGAAAATATTTTAAAGACCACAAAAAGCGTGTCCTTGTGTGGCAGACTAAGGCCACTTAATGCACGCCAAAAGCAGTTGATGTGGATGGTAATGTGAGTGTGTGGCATGGCTCATAAATACATACACACACACGTACACTGTTCGTAAGGACACTCTAGTAGGGACACATGTTTTGGATTTACTGAGCCTGCTCGCAGGCATCTTTTCTGATATGCTGCGTTCAGTGTTTGTCTCTGGGCTTGTAGTACTGTTAATAATGCTTTTGATGTGTGCTAAAGACAGCTACAAACTATACCACATACTAGATCTCTTGGCTTTGTATGGGGTAGCTGTGCGGAGCGTTAGATTCTGGTTGCACTCGGCTGTTGTTCAACCAGGCAAAGCTCTCGCCCCGGGCTCAACGTCTATGCAGCAAATGCAAATGAAAAGCTGAACAATTTGACACAAGCAAATTGCGCAGAAAATGGAGTGGAAAATCAACATTTTGAAAATCATATTTTGGCCATTGCATAGCTTGGATAAATTGTTGGATAAATATTATTAAATCGTTCGGCAAAACCAAAGTTGATGTTTAATTAAAAATGGTTAATTCGATTACAAATAAAGGTATTTATATTTATGTCCAAATGCCAAACACTTTTCTGTTGGCATTGACATTTTAAGTTTGGCTTTGACATATCAAGTTTTCATTATTTTTGTTTCATTTTAAATTTTCTCTCCTTAAAACAACGTCCACAACGCATGAACAGCCCTCGCTTGTCGCATTTTATAGACTTTTGACAAGTCGCAGTCACAATTTGATTTATGTGTTACGTATACGCAGCGTTTGTTTACTTTTTTATAGCCGACTCTCGCACCTGAGCCTTACACGCAGCTGAGCAACTACAACAACAACAATAACCGACTTAATGACGCCAACAACAAGAACAACAACTACAAAGAGAAACCTAAAGGCCAAGACACAAAAAACGCAGATACATAGTATAAAAGTGTAAGAGGAAAAGTAAGTCTATTAACGGCAATGACAAAGCACGCGAAAAGCTAATAGAATGACAGACCTGTAAAGTGCTCAAATGTGCGTGTGTGTGTGTGTGTGTTTGTATGTGTGTGGATGTCTAAGCAAAGTCAGCGATAGGTGAAACGAAGGGAAGTTGTAGTTTGGCAAGTCTATAAAAATGTATTAACTGCTCGGCTAGGTGGCCAAAATAAAGTCATAAACACCAGAGACAGAGGCTTGTGAATTGGGGTGCGTAATATGATAATCATTGTGTGTTTGCCTGTGTGTAGCGAATAACAAAGAGTGGGCGTGTGAATTATGGGCGTGGCGGCAGCTAAGAAATAATACAGAGCTCTTAGACCCCTAGAACACGCTGCAGAGCTTCTCCTGCGGCCGCAGCAAATCCATTAAACCCTTATGATGCATGAGCGTAAATAAAGTGAGTGAGTGAAAGGCGCCAGACAAAGCCTGAGCAGGGGCCAGAGAAGAGAATGTGAAAAAAGGAAAAGAAAACATACAAAACACGGCAAAAGGGCGTGGGAAACATATGGCAAGCAGACCTATGTCGACACCAAAAAAAATAGGAAAAAGCACAAAAAAAGGGAAAAAAGTACAGAAAACATGCAGAGGCCAAAACGATAACTAAGCATAGGCCACACAGAGACGCATGCAAAAGGGACAGCCATAGGCATATGCCCAGAGAGGGTTAGAGTGTTAGCGAGAGGTGAGAAGCGGTGCTGCAGGGCGGTGGGTGGTGCCAGCTGGTTAAGAGGCTGTGGCCCGCAAAGTGAGCAAACACTTGAGCCAAGTGCTTGGCTGCTAAGGCGAGGAATGTGAGTGTGAGCAAGTGTGTGTTTGTGTGTGTGTCAGTGTGTGAGTGTGTAAGTGAATGTTAATTTTGCGAGTGAGGCAAAGATAGTGAAAGTTCACTCAAGTGTGTTGTGGGGGCGGGCGAACAGCAAAAGCACTAAACAATGGATGTAAAGTAGATAAATAAATTAGATATAAGTGGATTAAATAAAAAGGATGGTATGAAAAAATAAGATAAGCAGAAGTAAAAAGCAATGCCTCTTTCTTAATCTCCCTTTAGTTCATTTGATGCACACCCTAAGAAAGTTATTGGTGGCCTAGTGCAGCATTAAACAAACGTTTGACATTACTGTTAGATTTGTCAACATCGCTTGTCCCATGAATGTACCCAGGTTGTAGTTGCTTGTTATTAGTTTATTTATTAGTTTATATTTATATTAATACATTTACTTTCTATTTAATACTTTACTATTTAATACATTTACTTTCATATTAACATTATTATAATAAAAACTAAGATGAATATAATTTAAGTTGAGATAAAATAAAAAACACCGATTATATTCAGGTGCAATTTATTTTTTTTTTCTTTTCGAAATATGTAATATATAAAACATCGAAATTGATTCTTACCAATATTTCTTTATGTCATCTTGGAGCTTCCCCAACGATTTTCTTGACACAATTGTTTTTGACAATCACTCAATTGTTGCTGCTCAGCGCATCGTATGCCCTGATACTGGGGTATTACATAAAACATGCTCTTATCGTGTTTTTGCTCTACCCAAAACCAAATCCGAATCCTTTGGCACAGTTGCATAAATAAACAAGCCACAAACACACTCACAAACACACAGATACCGCACAGTTTTGAAGATTTCAATACCTGAGTGCATTTTTTGCATTTCCTGGTGCCGTTACAATACCCCAGACCAATGGTATATATTATACACGTGTGTAAAGAAGGTAAAAAAATATATTTCTATATGCCAGACAATGTTCCCACCCGCAGAGCAGCTCCAACGACAACAATAATAACAATTGTGTAAAAAGCATAACGTATACGCGACGTGGCACCAACCAAAGGAAAACTAACTTACAGCGACTCTCCACAGCAGAGGACCGCCAAAAATGCTGATGCAAAACGACAGCGAACAACAAATTTTTGATGCCCTGCAACGTTTAAAAAAAAAAAAATTTAAACGTGTAAAGTAAGATTAAACTAAAAGAAACATTAACTAGAGACATTTATTTAAAAAAGTTACATAGAAAAATTGAACTAAATTAAAAAAATATAAATATAAACTAATTTATGACAAACAAAAGAAAGTAAGACTTAAAAATAATTAATTTAAAATTTTAATAGAAAAAATGAAATACAAAATTTTGTATTTGAATAATAGAGTGGATCGATATTAGCATTTGATGTATACCCATATCGGAAAGTCGCATGTAGAGTATGCAGCCAACTAACAAAAAAGGCAGCTGAGGCTCAACTTTTGCTGGCGCTTACACAGCCAAGAAAGAATAAAGTTTAAATCAACTTGTGGGAATTTAGACAATTTTATAAACATGTATGAGAAAGAAAAAAAAAATAATACGTGTGAGGATTTTGGGTTTTGTGGGGTGTCAGGGTGTTAGGGAGTTTAAATGCATATAATACAAATTTAAAAGTAAACCAAGTCGCGTTTCGCTATCTGCGGATTCTTTTCGTGTGCATAGCTCCCTCTCCAGTTATTGTTGATACTATTGTTGTTGTTGTTGTAGTTGGTGTTTATGCAAATTCTCGCCGAGCGTCGTGTGAGTTGGGCCAGCGCCAAAAGAAGATACGAGTATGAGTACGAGTACGTGCATTATATATATTCATGAATGTATGAATATCTCGCTTGTATAAACAGCGCGTAACTGAATAATAATAACAAGAAGAATCAGCAGAAGCAGCAGCCGCCGCCAACATTGAGCAGAAGATGCCTGAAAATGGAACGGAAAAAGGGAAGAGAAAAAAGAATAAAGAAAATGTCGCCAGTTTTAAATGGTTAAAAGTTTGTTCGCTTACCTCAGTTAAGGTAAGAAGAAGCCCATTTGCGGGTTTCTCTTTAAAAATAAAACAAACTTTTGCAATGAGAGCCCTGAGTTTTTAATATGTTTATGTTGTAGGGTTTTCCACTTTGGGCATAAAGAAAAGTTGTGACTGTCTGAGAAAAGCAAACATATGTTTTAAATTTTTATTTAACACGCACAAACAGCAAACTGCTTTTTGCAGCAGGCCAAGCCTAGAGTTTGAATTTAATAGGCATTTTAATTTTGAAAATTTTTGTAAAAATCTTAAAGGTGCTTAAATTTATTATTTTGTCAGTTTGTATCTTTGATTATTTACAAGGATTGTTTTATCTTACTATTGTTATTTCTTTCTTTTGTTAACACTGGAATGTGTGTTTTCGTGAGTTTATTAAAACAAAATTCTTGTGGTTTATTACAGGAGTAATACAGACCAAGCAGGTTTTGTTATCTTGAACAGCTTTGACTTTTCTTCATATTTGGTATAGTTATTTTAAAATTTTAAAATTCTAGTTATAGTTATAGTATTAAAGAGCTCTTATTGATCTAACCTTTAATTAACTCAAGTTTAATTTCAGATAAGTAATTTTATATTTCATCATAAGTAAAATAACTCAACTGCTTCAATTTAGTTAACCTGTTCTATCTGATTTGCTTTATTTTATTCTCTCCCTATCTCCCTCTCTCGACGAACCCGCTCCTAACTTTATCAGGTGACCGTTGTGTCCATCAATGTCAAGCTCTTTCCACTTGCAACTCATATAAAACGACACAAAAAAAAGGAAAACAAATCCCAAACATATTGTACTTTTCATTTTCTAGTAGCTATCGCCCCCGCATCCACTCGCCTGACGACCCACAGGTCAGTCAGCCGTTTTCATTTGCTGTTGACGCTTGCCCCTTGACACAACAAAATTCCCCGAACACACTCCACAACCTGCCCCGAAGGGCTGTCATTCTGCAGCACATTGTAGCGTGAAACTTGTGCGCTTGTCACAAAAATGCTTCCTGTCAGATTTTGTTCGTTGCGGTTGCTCCTCTACAAGAAAGCTGCTGCAGCCAGGACGACGACAGCAAGGACGTCAGAAACGACAAGGATGACATCGACACGCGCATATAAATTACAAAATAGTCCAAGGGGCAACCAGCCACAGCATCGAGTTACTTGACCAACCGACTCCAACAACCGATTGCACTGCCACTCAGTTGCTCTCCCGCTGCTACGCGTTGCATTAGCATTTGTTGTAACCCCCCTCCAGGCCCTCTTGGCCCATCCCATGCGACAGCTGCTGCCACTTGTCTCATTTCGTATACGAATACGCCGGAAACTGCTGCACAATCCATGCACCAGCTGCTTGGGTAAAACGGAACTCCACTTGGCTATTGTTCCATTATCCCATCCACCGATTTTATTTTTACAATTAATTAAGCTGAACAGTAAACATTTAATATAAAAAAAAATGATTTATTTGTTAAAACTCAACTGTTGTGAAATCAAGCTAAGAAAAATTGCATTGCGTATTTTATGATATAAATAGTCGATTCCAACAGTTGGGGACTAGGGTACAGACACCAAGTATATATAAATAATTTTTAATAGCTAAAAGTTTACAAGTTAAAAATTATTTCTATTGTTTTCATTAAAAGGCATTTGTACCATGATTTTTATTTGTTGTAGGATTTGTTTATTTTATCGATTGCTTAATTTCTTGAAGATAGTATTAATTTCTCACGGCCTTAAATATAACTGGTTTGTGTTATATTTTCCTCCTTGATTTAGACACTTTTTAACTTTATTTCTACATTGTGTCCCTAGTTGCAATGGTCTTCTATTTCCCAGACGAAAGTCTCCACTTCTCTTGACTGTCTTCTATTTTGCTTTGGCATCTGCTGTTTTCATAGTTCATTAGCGACCCTCTCTTCGTCTGTCGCTTTTTTCCGCTCCCTCTCTGTCTCTACTCTTTTTCCCACTCGTATTCACATAACAGCTGCCATCAGACATTAGAAAAATATTTGCAATTTGTTTATTTTTCTTAGCCATTTTCGCCAGTCGACGGTCTTGTGTTTTTCCAGTAAACTTTCCGTCTGACATTGGCTGCTTTTTCTTCTCATTTTTTTTAAGTCTGCTGCACATCCTGGGTTCAACCAGGGCAGCTCCTTTAAGATCTGCAACAACTAATGACTTTAAATGTATAAAGATAAGTAGCGTCACGGAAGCCAAAATAGCTGCGACAAAGCGACGCCATAGATGGGGGGCAGTTCATGTAGCAACAGTGGCTGCCAGGCATATGCACCCAACAACCAAGCCGAACGAGTGCGAGGGGTGAGCAAGTGCCTGTATCCCACACGCCCCCTTTTGCAAACGACGACAAGAGAAATTTGCTCTGCATAAGAACTTTGAAGCAGCGGGAGTTGCTCGAGTTTAAGCCGAATTCCCATTCCGCTTTCCTCCGCTGCTGACTGCGCTGCCTGTGTAAAATAAACGACAGCTAATAATGCGCACAACAAGGGAGCAGCATGCAAAAGTAGACAATAGCGAGTGGAAACTGCAGCAGGAGAACAACTTCTATTCGAATACCCTTTGCCCGAAAGATTAACAGAGTTTCCAAATTTAAAAATTCTAAAAAAAAATTGAGAAAAACCACAAAATTATGTTGAAAGCTGGCAATCGATTATACATATTTATTTCTGCTTTTAAAACTATTCCAAACTTTACCTTAAGATAAGCCTTTAATCTAATAAAAAAAAAAAATACAAAATGCCTTTTTTTTTAATTTTTGTAAATGTTATTTTCCGCGCACAAACAGAGCATATCGTCTTCGTGTATTTGAGGTTTGGCTGTTGCCCTTTTGGTTGCTTAATGTTTTTAGTGGGCGTGGCATGACTTTAATTGGCGCACATGAAGCAAACGCGCGCGTGACACACTTGCCCCAACTTGGCGGGGTCGGGGTCTGAATACAAAGTTTCGCCCATATGCATAGACACATTCACATGTCGTCGACGCCCCGGGTGTTGGGGACTTGTCTCCTCGAATGGTTCCCCGGTTGATCTTTGGCATTGTAGGCGTATGCGTTACCCAGCAACCGCCTTATGCAAATCACTTGAAGAGTGCGCGGGCACGCGGCCCAACACGGCCCAGCACGGCCCAACACGGCCCAACTCGAGGAGTGGCAGGTCGGGCGGGACAGAAACAATGGCAGAAAACTCAAGTGTTAAGGGTCGTAGCTTAAGTTTAATTAGACGCGGGCATGTGATTTATTTGATTGGCACAAAGCTTGCCATAAGCATTTATACATAGTTTTTGTGGGTCCAAGGGTACTGGGCTCAAATAAATAATATTAGAATCTTAAACACAGGCCCAAAAGCCTGCCAAAATTTAATCGATATTTTAAATTACTCTATGTTGGTGTGTTTAATTATGGGTGGAAATATACCTATGATGTGCATTCATATAAAGTCTATTAAATACTCTGTCGAAATACACATAAATATATTATCGGGCTTATATGCGAAAAAATGTTCTCTTGTTAAGATCGATATAGCGCTGCTACGATTTATTTAATATTAATTGAAACAAACGATTAAAACGAGTAAAACATTTTGTGTGATAATACACTTAACTAAAGCATTAGACAAAACTTCTTTCAAATGTCTGTCAGAATATTCTCATTTGAATTAGTTAATTTCGTTATTATCAAATATAACTAATCTGGTTAACCAAAACGAATATTCCAACTCAATTATAATGGTAATAGCACAGAGAATAATTAGCACAATAAATGCTGCCAAAAATGTAACAAATGCGCTTAACCAAAATATTAGGTAAACAACAATCGAAACAACAACAACAACACACAATAGCTCTAATAAGCTGCCGCACTACACAAATTACCGTAAATGGCAAAACCAAAAAATGGTTATTAGCAACGTAAATTTTGAAAACCAAAAATGTACAAACTTGTTAACCTGCCAGAAATTTGAAACTAAAGGAGTGAGTGAGTGTGTTGCCCAGGGGAGGGGGGCGTTGTTGTTGTATGGATAATTACTTATTTTACTGCACACACAAATTCATAGACAGGTTTAGCCCGGAGCAAAAGCGTTCGTTGGAAATTTCAGCAGAGAGTGGCTCGACAAAGGCCCCATAATTTGGATAGTTCAAAATTTGTGCATGATTATTAATGAAAAACAACAAAAAAAAAACAAATTATAAAAACTAAAATTAAACCTGCAACTTTTTCAGTCAGCTACTTAAAGTGGCAGCTGCTGCTGGAGGTCAGTAGTCGAGCGGCATAAATAAATGCGACTGTCAGAGGCAGTAACAGGGAAAAAACAGCTAGCAACAAAAAAAGAAAAAGAAAGTAAGAGAAAATCAGCTAAAAGTGAGCAGCGAGCTGAAAGCTAAAAGTCTGAAAGCTGCTGGCCAACTGTCAGCGCCGAGTGCAAGTGACAAGTCAGGAGAAAAGGAGACGAGAGTCGCGCGAGGACCTGGCTAAATCCAAGAAGCAGAGCAACTAGAATGAGGGTGAAAGCCGAATGCGTCTTCAAGCCAATGGAGGTCAAACTCAATTGTGTGTATGGCTATGTGTGTGTGTGTGTGCTTGCCATTTTATTTAGCTCTTTAGTAGCTGGCTTAGCTTTTTATATGCCAGTGCCTCGTTTGGGCTTGTTCGCGTTGAACATATTGTGCACGCCGCTGCCACAGACTGTTGCATACTTCTGTGCACTCGACTGCGCCTGAGTGACTGCGCCCCAAGTCTGTGCACCCTACAACCAACCACCCTCGGACTGCCCGGACTGAGAAATTACCTAGCCAAAGTTGCGTAGCGAATCAGGCGTAAAGCAGACAAAGAAAAGTAGCTTCAAGTTGGCTGACAGATATTATTATTTATGCGGCTCTCTGGGTCGACAAGCGTGTACTCTTTCCCTCCCTTTCTCTCACTCTCGCTTCAATCGCGCCCTCTTGCGTTTTTGCATGCCCGACTGCCTTTCAGTGCAAAAACGCGAAATGGAAACGTTCATTACTCATGCGAGTGCAACTTGGGTAGAAGGCAAAAGTTTTGCGAGTAAACTAGCTGCCAGTGTTGGTAAAGCCTTAAAATTAAGATCCCAAGAACTTCATAACGTAAGAGTTGCAACCAATCATAATATATATTTAAAAAAAAATATGTATACTACTTAAAAAGATATATACATTAAATTTGGACAATCTTATGATTGAAGAAAAAGTAACAAAGGTTAGTGCTAAAAAAAATTCGATAGATTATGTGATGTTTTTCATAATTAAGGCCACATTTGATATACATATTCCCTAATTATGTATTTTTGATAAAAAATCCAAGCCTTAAATCCGAAAAAGCCTTTCATAAAAATTTGTAAATTTATATCATGGAATTGAAACTAAATTGATAACGAATAACTGTTTGTTCATTTGTTTATTGTCTGCAGCAAGAAATTCGTTTGGATACACAATTTTCAACAAAATTCATGTAAAACTTTCCATCAAATATGCATATTGCCAAAACTACCATATTTTTTATAAAACGTGCACAAATTTTGATGGAGAATAGCAGTTAGTCAATAATCTGCAGTTAAATTTGGAATTATTTTTTTCGTATACCAGCAAAGTTTAAAATATGTAATGTATAAATAAAAGCCATATCGATTTACTGAACCGATTGTTAAAACCACTTGTTACCTGGCCAACCAGCAGCAACAGCAGCCGCAGTTGAGTTTTCGTTGATTGCCCCTTTACTAACAATATCCAATGGCATGAAAAATGGGTTAAGCAAAATTGTACGATTACAATACAAATTATAAATAACGATTTATCATGAGTTCCAGCTGCAATTTTCCCGAAGTTGAGGCTGTATTTGCCAATTGCACACCTGAATACTCAGCGCCAGGCAACCGTTGTGTGTGTTTGTGCTTCACCTGGCCAATTGCAATGTCTGTAAAGTGAACTGAAGCTGTGCCCGATAGCACTCGAGTGCCTGAAGGGAGGAGCCACAAAATCCCTGGCAACATAAAGAGAAATAAATTGCCAGTGGCTGTTGAGTCGCCCAACTGTCTTGACTGTATGTCTGCCTGACTGACTGTAACTGAGACAATTTTGCATATATATATATATATATATAAATTGTATATATATATATATATATATATATATATATATATATTCATTCATATATTGTTCAATATATCTTGAGAAACTGAGAGTTAAAAAAAATATAAAATAAAAAAACCATATATTGAACTAATTTTGACATATAAGCAGACAAATCCAGCTTTTATATATTATTAAAGTTTTCAAAATGTTTATTTTTTATTATGTATATTATTCAAAAATTTAACTCATTTATAATTCATTCTTCAATTGCTTTAATGTGTATTAACTTATATAGAAAACGATACGGTAGAAGGAATCTCTTATATAAGTAACACTAATTTGCGTTAATAAGTATTAATATATAATGAAATCTGTCGAAAATGAAGACACTTTTCTCTGCTCATTGCATACATTAGCCTTTTTTATAGTTAAAGGTTTAAATGCATTTATAAAAACTTTTTAGTTTTAAAAAGTTCGCTTATTACCAATATTTTCCAGATTTTTTGCTGACATTTATATTTAAAGACCACTTTTTTTGTCTATAAAAGATATCTTTGTACTTATATTATTTCGTTCGCTGAACTAAACGGCATTTAAAAAGTTAGAAAAAAAAAGAATGAAACTTACAAAAAAAAAAAATTAAATGGTAAAAGAAGAAGTTCGACAAAAGAAATTGTCCATTAAAAAAAGATTTTGCTGTATAAATTAATGTTTGCATGTATATATATTTTTATGTGCTGCAAATCCTTTATTTATACATAAATGCTCTGCCAAAACGATGAGCCAAAAAAAAATATATTTTTCCGTTTGTTCTGCTGCTTAAAACTCGTAAAAATGCTGCTAGAAGTTTTGTTAGCCTAAAATAATAAGAACAACAGCTACAGGCTGAATAACTTAATTTTTCCTGACTTTTCGGCCCCTGACCACTGGCAAAAGACCTGGTGGAAATATTATTTAAATTGCGCATACGCCGCATTAGCCGCCGCCGTTGCCAAACTCTCAGACGCTGTCTAAAAACTCGAAATAAACTCGGCACATTTACCGCTAATCGCTTCCCCACAGACGCATTAACAATTTATCTTGTGTTATTTTATGCGAAAAGTTTCGACAAACTGAACCCAATACCCCAATACCCATTCAACCCGCCCCCACCCTCCTCCTTCACTATGGGGCAGGCACATTTCGAATTGAAAATCGTGCAGACTGTAGGAAAAATATCAACGCGTTGCGCATTATTTCAGCAGAGGCTTCGAATCAGCTGGGAAATGCGAGCGAATGGCTTTGAGAATCTGCACGACTCTAAGCATATATGCGAGGGTGTGTGTGTGTGTGTATGTGTGTGCCCATGTGGATCATACCTGCCAAGGATGTGGCATTGAAATATGTAATATCTACAAAAATTGTTGGGGTAGAGAATGGGTAAAAGAGAGGTTGAAAGAGGGAAACCGAGATATATTTAAATATATGTAAGGCCAAGTTGCCAAACTGCTTTTTACGATTTAAAGCTTGTTTTGTTTACATTTCCCATATCGTTTTTTTTTTTTGATACATAAATCCAGTGCAATAATTGTTGAAATTTGTCATCTGTAGTGTGGTTATTAGGAATATTTTAAATTAAATAAAGAAAGAATTTAAGAATACAATTTGTAGATTATGATATATATTTTCTTCATATAATAATGGCTATTCTCTGAGTGTATTAAAGTTAGATTAAGCCTGTTGTATTTTATATAGTGCTAACTTATATTTGAAAATTGAAAATGGGTAAAAATGGGTAAAATGGTTTTGTGCAAATGTATGTAACAGGCAGCAGGAAGCATCTCCAACCCCAAAAGTATATATATTCTTGATCAGCATCACTAGCCGAGTCGATTAAGCCATGTCCGTCTGTCTGTCTGTCTGTGTGAACGCGTCGATTTCAGAGACTACAAAAGCTAGAAAGCTGACCTTGGACTCATTCGGTTCGTATACACCATACGCACATCAAGTTTATTTCAAAAGATCGATAACTCTTATTATCGATATTTATCGCTTTTTTGACTCGGTTTTTTAAGCCTAACTCCAAAACTATAAGATCTAGAGACACCAAATTTATTTTATTCTGTTCGCGTAAAGCATACGAAGAATATGAATTATTTAGGTTTTGGATACCTCCCCCCAATCGTCACCAATATCGATAAAACCATATAAACCACAAATCAAATACTACAGTCTTGCAAATTGTTTTGGACATTAATTTTTATGCACTGAATAAGGCCTAAAAATTCCATAACGATCATACAATTCGTTTACGAGCAAATAAAGAATTTCTTTTCCGTAGTGGGGGCCAAGCTGCAGCTCAAGCAATTTCTGTGTTCATGTGCAAATGAAAATGCAAAATTTTGTCAAGCGTTTTTCTTGGAATTTTTTTGCATAGTAAAACTGAATTTTATCACAAGAGCATTATTCGAAGGAGTGATCCAGTCGTTAGGAGTTGTGCAGCTGAAGTTGAAGGGTCTGGGTTCAAGCCCCGCTTGGGATAGTGTGGAATTTATATTTTCTTTTGTTTAATATCAATAATTATTATTAATAATTATTATTTTTATAACAAAATCAGAATTTTTTTAGCGTTTCCCTGCAATTTTTTTTAATGATGGTTAAGTTGTGTTATATCAAAAGCGAATTAAAATGGTAGTGTGGTGCAGTTGAGTTGTGCATGTGAAATAGTGGGTCCCAGGTTCAAACCCCGGTGCCAACTATATTTCTTTTTCGTTAATAATTTCGAATTTTTTTTTTTTTTTAATTTTTTAATTACCTCAATACTCGTTAAGTGCCAAGAAATTATGTGTATGTGGTAAATGCTGGGTTCATGGTATCTCCTAGTCGGGAGGTCCCGACTAGAGCAATCTTACTTGTTATTGTATTATTTTGCATATTTTATATTTTGTTGCTCTTATCTTGCGCCATGATATTTATATCTTGGACTTTGTTCTTTGTATCTTTTTTATTGTACTTGCATCTTTAGCTCCAACAAATTTAATTCAATTACATATCGTATGTGTTTCATTTCTTCTTATCAATTCATACAATAAATTTTATTGTCTTCAATTCGACAAAAATTTCATTAATTAATACTTAGTCAAACTATTCAAACCCTCAACACCGAAATTATTTCACAAGCCTTAATAACAATTTAATAATAATAAATTGATTGTAATCATTCTATGTGAAAAGAGCACCCAAAAATTCATTTTGAAATATTAAGTAAAAGTTAGCCCAAAGAGCTTTCGGCTATTTACATTTGGCAGAAACTCTGTCGGCAGTTAATTTAAACCAATTTAACATCATTTGGAAAAGTGTGGAAAACTTAAGTGTCGCCCCATTGACCCAACACACAATCCATTCCAATTAAACATGAGAGCTCATAAAGTTTAGGCAAAAAGTCCAAGCCAAACCAAACCATGCCCGAAACCCCAAAGACCATAATCTTTATGGTGCCCAAAAGGCCATGTGCGAAAATTACAAAATTAACCCAAGAGAACTGACCAAGGAACAAAATGAGAAAGTTGAAGAAGAAGAAGCAAGCTTTTGCATCATAACAAAGGACACAATGCTGTGGGTCAACAAAATGAGCTGCCTATTTATCGAAGAAAACTGAAAAGCTGAACCAAATGCAAATTTCAAAAGTTAATCATGGTGAAATTATATGATATGAGTAAGACACATTGAGTGAGGAGGGGGGACAATGGGGTTGTTACCCTCTCTCTAAAAAAAACCCTTTCACATTGTTCATTTGTCAAACTCAATGAAGGCAACAGAACAGCTGTTGGAACTGAAATAGTTGCCCGCCCTTTTGCCAGGGTTGTCAAATGAGATTAAAATAAGCTTCGTTCGTCAATCGACTTGGTTTTATCCCCACAGTTGCACACATGACAATGGAACCATTTCGTTGTCGAGTTGTCCCTATTGAAAATACAACCCTCCTCCCCCCTCCCCACTCCACCAACCATCCACCCACACACCCTTCGCTTTACCCTATATAGCCGCAGCAAATTTATAGCAATTGTGCACTAAAAGGGTTTTTATCCACGCACAACAGCTTGACCAATAAAGCAACTAAGCGCATTTGTGCGTCGCTCCCTCTTACCCGAAACACTCTCTCTGCACTCATCAGCCTTGCCAGTGTTGGGCAATACACAAGGCACATAGGGAATATGTTAGAGGGGCCTGTGCAGTAGCTCAGTTTATTGCCAAATTGAGTTCTGTATGCGAGTTAGAAAGAGATGACGAGTAGAGGGGGATGTTAAGGGGTGTGTCTGTGTGTGTGCTGTGTGTGCTGTGTGTGGAGGTTGCTTTGTTAGTTGCTGGACAGAATGTTGTCAACAACAGCTGCACAATTGAGATAAACTTCAATTTTCGTAAATTGTTTAGTTTATTGAAAAATGCGACAACTTGAAGGCTGCTGTCAGCGTATCGCGACCTCTTTCTCTCTCTCTCTCTCTTTCGCTCGAACTCTCTCGCACCCACTACATTAAGCGCTTTGAATTTTAATTCAATTTGATTTTAGTTTAGTTTTCAACACGCTGCATCGACTCAATTTATTGGCACATTTTATTTTACGAATTTATTGAAATGCGCTTCGTTTCGAGGTCCTTCGAAATGGAATGGAAATTGGATGCGGGCATGTGATGTGTGCCTGATGGCCAGTTCAAAGCGATGTTTATGTGCCCTCACTCCTCCCGCCCTTTCCCACAACAATCTCACATACACACACCCACATAGTTCGGCGTCTGCTTAAATCAAATCGAACATTTTTATTATTTTCCGAGCGTTGTTAATTTCGAGTGTACTGTTACAGTTCTTTTCAGTTTGAACATATTTTTAGTTCTGGGTTAAGTTCGTTTTTTAAAAGGCCTTATCTGATCAGCTTTGACAGTTTGGCAACTGAGTCTGATATGAGTATAAGCTGTTTTAATAGGCTTACGAGGTGTTCCTGTTGAACTGCTAGTTTATAAAGTTCGATCGGTAATGGGAAAATGGAATCATGTATATATAAAGTAAAAAAAAAAATTATTTGAGTAATATTCGATGTTGGTGAAATTTTTCACATATGTTAGAGGCATAGTAACACCCTTAATTGCCAGGTTTGGTCAGAGCAACAAATTTTTGAGCGATCTTATTTATATATTTAATACGACCAACTATTAAGTAAGGTAAATAAAAAATAATATTTATATAACTCAATTTCTTAATACTTACAATTTTAAATTTTCTTCTACCTAAAATAAATAATTATAATATAAAACATGCCTACTCTATATTCAAACACTTGGACTTTTAGTTCTTAAACAAGGTTTAAAGTTTGATATATATTATGAAATATTACAAAATAATAAAATATGTATTTATGTATTTAAGCACTTTAGTAAGTAAACAAAAAAACTTGATCTGAATATATTTAATTGAATGGTTTGCTCTCTTAAATAAATATTAACCAAAAATGTCGTAAAAGTTTTTAAGCTAATGTTGACCGTTTCAATATAATGGCAAATAAAAGTGAAACTTCCATTTTTTCTGCAATTATATTATTCCATCCGAAAATATGAGCAAATTAAACACAGAGAGTCATTAAAAGAGAGCTTCCAAGTTTAGATAAATAAAATTTCAGCCGCGGGGGCCGCTGCATTCAAACGCGGCACATTTTGCAAGCACACCAAAAATACACACAGAACGTTCACACACACACGCACACACACTTGGAGTGTGCTTCGTTGTGGGAGTTGTGTGGGGTGTGGCAAAAACTGTTTAAGCAGTCGGCTCGTGCATAATAGCCAAGGCAGCTTAATTGCAAACGCGTGTGTGTGTGTGCTTGGGTGCCAACAAAAATGGCCAAAAAGGCAACTAAACAAGTGAAAAGTGCTAGTAAGCCAGGGGCGTGATATACAGTGGAAGAGTGGGCAAATTCATTATGTAGCAGGCCAAAATGGGTTGTTGCCAAATGCTGCAGCACTTGCCATGTAACTAAGACTAAAACACCACACACCCACACACACACACACACCCATGCGATAGCCGTCTGAAGATGCCAATACCTTATCCACACACCCGCTGCCTCCCTGCTCCACTGCTCCTCAGGCTGATGCGTCTGTTGCGGCTTGGCGCTTGTTAATTTTACAGTGGAAATTGCTTTGGTATTTACAGTGCACTCGGGCAAAGGCGCATTACAGACGCGCAGCTAACTCGCTCTTACAATAACTAACGCGTTCTCTCTCTCTCTCTCTCTCTCTCTCTCTCTCTCTCTCTCTTGCTTTTATGTATTCTGAGGCAAGTCGCTAGTGTTGTTGATTTTGTGCTATTTGCGCTGCATTTTCTATCGACAGCTGCTCAACATTTTCACGTAACGTCTGCCGCTTGATTGTGTTTACCCAGCATGGCCCCTACCCCCCATCCAACCTGGCCACGTTGCACTTAAAACTTACCCTCTTAGGGCTAATCAAGAGCGCCACTTTGTTTGATGGCCGCCAAAAAGTATGCTTTGGCATATTTTGTAACCTGCTTATCTATAAACTAATTTGTTTTTCCCTAATGGACGTGCGGGATGAGGGGTCTAGCCAATTCCCGATGCCCCAGTCACAGTCCTGACATTTCCATTCGTTCCTTTTTTTATTTTTTGTGGTCGTTTTTTTATCAACTTTGTGGTGCGTTTCATTACCCTGACGACAACAACAACAACGACGGCAAATGACTATAAAACAATGCAGCATAAAAAGCTCTTGCCACCAACTCCCTGCATTCCACACAGCTTGGTCCTGGCCCTGGCCAGTACCCCAGCTTGCTAACAAGCAAAAGTACTTCACGAGAATAAAACAAAGTAACTATAATAAATGTTTGCAAATAAATTTTGAGCTCTTATTTTATTTTCTTTTGCTTCTTCTACACTTTTTGCTGGTTTTTGTTTTTGGCATATAAGAAAAAAAGTTTTTGAGCACTCTGCTTACATCCCATTCGTATTCTCTGTTGGAATAAAATATGTTTTATGTTCCGAAATTTGTAAATTTTGTGACTGATGAATATGAGATGGCAACAGTGAGGGGTAGACATGTTGCCAGGATAATATATATTAGCTACTAGTCGACAACGAAATGTATTTGTGTATTCTTAATGACATTTAACAAAGCTTGAGTGCAAAATTTTTATCAAAATTAACCATTCTTCAAATCCCCATAACTTTGTCAAAGCTAAACCGATTTTCGTGTTTAAACGCATTTTTTTAAGGTATAAATAGAATATACCTTTAAATTATTTACATATTTGACAATACATTTTTTTGAGTAATTTGGTAAAAAAGCATTATCTGCCTTATTCATTTTTTAAAAATTGTTAGTTTTCAAACAAGGTCTAAATTAATAAAGCATCTAATTATTTGCTTATTTGAATATATATATATATTTTGTGAAATTGATAAAATTTTTGACATGTAAAACACTTGGATTCGTAGCTCTCATATTTGAAACTCCCATAACTTTGCGACTGCAACATTTTGCTTTAATGTTAACCAAATCAAACAGAAAAGCTGTTCTTATTATTCCTTGGTTTCTGTGGCAGTTTTTTGAGCATTGACCAAAGCTAAAACTACTTATGAATTTCCATCTATTTGTACCAAGTTTCATTCAACGGACTTAACAACTAGCAAACTCCAAACGGAGATGGAAAATTACAGGACTGAAATAACTTTTTCTCTCTCTTTCTTTAATGCCATTAGAAAGTAAACCGCATCAATTGTTAACAAAAAAAATTCTAGTACTTTAGTAGAGATAATAACTCAAGTTGGCATTTCACATTAAATCTAATAAGTCGCACAAGAGATAAAAAAAAATATATAAACAAAACTGAGTAAAGGAAAATCGAAAAGCGTTGCATGTCACCACGTTTCAGCTGGGAGTCTGCCCACAGTATCCTCCACAGTCACTTTTCACTTTCCAATCAGAAGCGCTGTTATACAGAGTGAATATGCGGATGTGTGTGTGTCTGTGTGTGTATGGTGTGTGTTTGGTGTACTGTACTCTCAAGCGCATTTTCAGCTTAAAGGATTTACATTGAATACTGAATGTTGATACTTCACATGAGTTTAGTTTTACGTTTCTGTCGCGAACTGTCGCTGCCTGGAAACAAAAGCCGGCAACGAGATTCTTCGATTTCCATAAGTGAATTTTTGGCCCAGCCAAGATGCGGAGGCATGTTAGGACACCAGCTGTAGGCGTGGCACATGCGACTGTTTGCGAAAAGCCGTTGCCATATCATTGGGCAAATGGTGTCATGTACGATATGTGGAAATCGTGTTTCTACAATTTCATGGCTTCGATTTTGCCAATTTCAAATGTAAAGCCAAAAGGGAGCCCCACCCTGCCCCTCTCGGCGGTGGCTCTAAGACTGCCGCCAGTTCGTGACTTCGAATGATGGAGTTGAAGTTTTACCATTCGACAGCAGATTTTCCTTTGTGCGTATATTTGGTTTGCTAATGGGCAACATTTGGATTTTCAAATCAGTCGGAAAATGCACTGTGAGGTTTTCACTGTTTTTCTCTTTATAATTTTATCTCTCTTATTTGGCCAGGGTATGTAAATCCTGTGCAGCTTACAGAATATACCAATGACTTAGGAGTTGAGTTCGGTATCATGAAGATTGTAAGCCTTCTGACTGGTTACGATGATTGGATTTATAAGACATTGAGCTCCAAAAGAGAACTTTTTACTATTTTTTTTTTATAGATGAGAGGTAAACTGAATTTAAGAAAGTTTATATTAAACAGAAAATTTATAGTCGGCATGCGCATGTTATTTAAATACAATTAATTCTATAAAAAAAATTTTAAGTGCATTTTTTAGTGTATTTTTCAGTTAAATTCATTGTTAGTAAGTTTAACATACAGATATAAATAAAAAATTAAATATCATTAATAAAATATAAAAGTATTTGAGACATTTTTCTCAACTAAGCTTAAATTATGCTTATAATTTTAAACGAGTCTGACAAATTTTTTTTATTCATATGCTTTCAGGTGAAGGAGAACGAGTTTTGCTAGCCCAATCGTATAAAGAAAATCATTTAAATAGGAAAAAAAAACCTTCCGGCTTAACGGCATAACGTAGAGGTTAGTGCAATCCGGAAATGAATATGCAAAAAGGGCAAAAAGGATATGAAAAATGCAAATAGCCAAATCGAGTTAAATGCAGAATACAAAATTCTGCTAACCTCAAACGTATTTACACGGGGAAACCCAATACGAACACGTATGTGAGGCACTGTGCAGCAGACGGCTAATTGTGGCTGGCAATTGAAGCAAATCAAAAAAAAAAAAAAAAAACAAAAAAGAATCGAATCTAACAAGAGCAATGGCAAAAATCATATGAAAATATGCATTAAATGCAACCGCAAAATAGAAAACCAAACGGAAAAAAAGAAAGTAATCATAAAAAGAGGAAATTGCGATTGCGGCCAGTAGAAACAAAAAAGAAAAAAAAAATTTAAAACAAAAACACGCGATTTCAAATGTAAAAATTGATTTCTGCGGTTTCAACTAACGGATATTGTTTGCATATATGGCTGCAAATCGTTGCGGCTAAAAACGGTAGTGCGGGACAAAGCAAAAAACACAAATCAGTTAAGCAACACATTCACATATAAATAAATAAGTAATCAACATTTAATCTGTTAATCGCATTCAATAGCATGCAGCTGACGAGCATAAAACTGTGCAAGATATTCATCGCTTGCATTGCCTGTCTATCAACAATGCCAGGTGAGTAAACAATGTGACCAGCTCTTTTAATCATCACGATTCAGGCAATTAGCTCTCTAAAATAGTAGTCCCTATTTGGTTTTCTGGGTCAATTACCAATATGGTTGCACACAATTGTGATCAAGGCTTTGGGCTTTATTTGAAATATTCATAAACCACAACAAATGCCATAAACATCCTCAAATGCTTGTGTGCACAATTGCAACGTGACATCAAATATTAAAAACCACAAATTAATCAGTGCTACAAAATGACAATGGAATGTCAGGAATTCGATTCCTTATTATTGCAATTGTGTTTTAAAGAGCAGCAGTAGACAATTATTTTAAAGTCTTCATTGTTTGGAAATTTTGTTTTATAATGATGAAAAATCCCAAAAAAAAAAAAAAACAGCAAAAAATATTTGAACAGGCTAAAACTAACAGTTTTCTCGATTAAAAGCAGCTGAAGCTTTCAAATCAATGAGATAGAAAACTGCTTCAACTTAATGGCTATAAAAATGTGAATACATAATATTTTCCTAACTAACAATTTTTTAATAGAATATATTTTAATAATTATTAGTTTCTCTTCTTACTTTCCTTTTGTGTCTTTTTTTGGAATTGCTATATTTGTAATTTTCATACTCACCATTTGCTCCGCTTTAGTCATTGGTCTCACCATATCTTGTATGATTTCGATTACTATTCGCGCCTTTTATGATTTATCAACAATATTTTATTGTTCGGTTGGACTTTAATACTTTTTTTAAATTAATTTTTCGTTTTTCTTTGCTTGGCATTCATAAAAATTTTCATTATTATTTTGCAGCACCATTTTTTTAGTACTGTAATTTGACGCTGTATACATGCTAGGGCTCCTCACAGAATGTGATTCCCCCTACTTTACTCCTCCTACGCCTTTCTCAGGAGTTTATTGGAAGTTGAGCTTTTCAGCTTTTCAACTTTCATCGTTGCCGTCTGACACTTTAGGCAAAATGGCGGCAATGAGTTGTCGCTTTGTCTGCATTTCCGGTAGCTTTAATAACGGTTTATATTTCCGTTGCTGCTCAACATATTTTCTTTTACGACAGACTTTTAGATATTTTCGGCATATATATATGGTTACAATTGTCGCCGCGGCTTCTTCATAAATCGCAACTTTATACCGGGCGTTGATTTTGGAATTTTATATTAAAAACTGAAAAGTCATTGCATTCAGCGTTGAACTTGAGCATCTTATTAATGTTTCACAACTACAAGAGTCTTGCAGCAATGTGACTTGGCTGGTGGGAGGGGTAGGCAATTTATCAAAGCGACTTCTGTTTCCGGTGTAGGCAAAGTTACACAACAGCTTTATTTTGACTCTGTTGACTTTTGACTGGCATGCGGCCATGTGACGTGGCATCAAGCTAGTCATATTTTTAGACAGCCTACACACATACTCACACACACACAGCTTGCCTGCTTGCAAATTTCAATCACGTCGCGCGTATCCCTCACTAGGCACGCATTTCAATGGCCAACTAAGAGCGGGCACTGGTTAGTGGAGGCATTGCTGTGAAGTGCATATGCAAGCGGGAGGGGTGAGGAGGTGTTGTTATCGTGTGTAAATTCGTGGGTGTATGTCACACGAGTGTTGCACACAAAAATATAAGCGAGGTTACATTTAAACTTTATTTGCATGGAAAATAATACTATGGACGTGACTTGGTTTCAATGTCATTTCTGAATGTTTGGGTAACTACAGAATTTATATATCTACCAGGACCCAAAACACCATATATTATTGCAATAGAAATGTAGGAAAAATTGTTTTATTTTAATTTAATAAAAAAATACTTATTTTATTGTTTATTTATTACTTATAACTGCTTATAATTGCTATCATATATATCAATTGCTATCATATAAAACCAATGTTATTTTATTTTAATTTAATATTAATCGTATTGTTAAAACGTTTATTTCATTAATTTATATTACTCTCGTTTTTTTTCTAAATATTTCTTACTACATTTTATTTGTTTAATTTATTTCAAATTCTGGTTCAGCCCTTGCTAGAACTGGGGATATTATTTTGATATTTTTGTTTAGCCTTTTGCTGGTTGTAGCAGCTCAAGTGATCACCGGCGCCCATTGCTCGTTTCTCGGCACCAACTTTTGACATACAACACACATACACACACGCACACACACACAGAGTTGTTGTGGCAGGCACGCAACGGTAGCGACGACTGCCGGAAATGCCAAGCACAACGTCCCAAAACCGGCAACAAAATGGAGAACAACAAAAATCAACTGTTGGCGTGTTGACGATTCTCTTTGCCCTCCGCTCCTCCGCTCCTCCACTCCCCGCATCCTGCTTACCTTTGTTGTTATTGTTGTTTTTCTTGTTTTTTCTTTCTGTGTTATGGCTGGCTCGTTGGAATTTTCGCCAGCGTAATCACGATTAAACTGTCAACGGCATACTAATTAGATTTTTATTTTTATTGCGCTATGACAGCGCCGCGTGACGGCGTCACCAGACGTCCTACGTCCTGTATCCTGTGTGTCCCATGTCCTGTTTGGCTTATACGAGATAAGGGGCGAGGGGTGGTCTGCTGCTTAGCAAACGTGCCCCTGGCTCTTGTTGCTCGCAATCCCCGCCAGCCGTCACATTATTCCCAGGCGCGCGTGCCTCGCATGACCAAGTGACAGCCCGTATCCTGGCTGCAGCACCCAGTCGAGTCCTGCTGCCGCTGTTGCTTCTCCTTCTGCGCCTACTGCTACCGCTATTACTCCTGGTGCCACTGCCTTGCGTGGCACTTTGTGGCGCCTGCTACTTGGTGATTTATGTCTTATCATATTTATGAAAATTATTGTTATTGATGGTATTCAATATTATGGGCCTTAGAGCAAAATGCCCTTTTGATTGATTGAAACATTAAGAGCTGAAAACTTTAGGACTTTCAGGGGTTACGTTTGGGCAATTGATTTAAAATACATACGAGTGGATGGTTTAGGGATAAAACTCGAACGAAGACAATTAAGTCAATTTTGGGCTCAGTAAGTGATTTAAGGAGCTGCCAACAATCTCAAGAGATTTCAACTTTTAAACATATCTTCAGAGGGTATTCTTATTTTGTCATCAGACATGTAATTTTAAGTAAGAATTTAAAGTGTAGTAAATATATCATACAATATAAACTAATTGATTTCAAAGCTTTCTGAATTAACTAAAACTTTCCAAATCAACAAAAAAAATGTATATTTTCTAAAGTTAAAATGATAATAATCGTGCAAATCTTTATTATTTATTTCTTGTTCAAAATTTTCAAGAACTCCATAAAGTTGGCCTAAAAACAACTATTTGATTAATTTTGTTAACACAACTCTAATTATATTTATTTATACTTAAGTTTCTTCAATTACGATATCATTATCTACTTCACTACAAACTGTGTTTTCCTTTCGGTTTTGTTTTTCCTCTATATTTCCCTTGCTTGTTTTCCCCTTTCGCCTTTTGTTTGGTTTTTATTTGTGTTTTTCTTAATTTTTTTTCTGACGTTTTTTTTTTGTCAATTGTTGACGGTGTTGGGTTGTGTTTTTGTTCGGGTCTATTACTTCCAAGCTGTTGAATGCGTCACCGTTCTCAAGAAAATACCCTCAGCTGAAATCCCCCAGCTTGAGCTATGCTTACCTGCCGGCGTGGGCACCTCTGCGCACAATTTTTTGTCGCTACGCTTTTGTTAATGTTTTTTTTTTTTTGTTTTGTATTTCCGCATTTTTTTTCATTAAGTGAAATGTTTTGTTGTGCCTAGGATGTAGTTTCTGCTGCTGTAGTTGGTGTTGGTGTTGTTTTTGCTGCTGGTTCGCTGGTCCAAGTGCTAATGCGGCCAGACAATGGCGGCGTCGTCTGTTGTCGGCATCACGGAAGGGGCATGCGTTTTCGAGTGAAATGGTAGCACACTTTTCAGCGCCTGGCCAAAATAAAAAATATATAAATTTAATGAAAATGTAGAATTGTGTGTATATGTTTTTGTCCTCGTTGTTTTTATTTTTTTTCATGCACTCAGTGCCTAGCTCTGCCTGCTGCCAATTACAATTGCGCGAATATTTTTGCTTGTAATTTAAAATAATTTTTGTTTTGCATAGCACACAATCGCTTATTGTTGTTGTTATTACAGTTGTTGTTTTAGCTTTTGGTCATTTTGCGCACAGTGTGCTTTTACAGTAAATACCCCACCATGTTTGACTGCAAGCATGTTAAAAGGGTTTTTTTTTCTTAGCCAACATTTTGCGGTTTGCTTTTCAATTTTTACACGTACATGGCCAAATACTGCTTGCTGCTTACCGGTAACTCAGTGTGTAAGGTATGACTATTGTTTGGTTTCTGACTGTTGTTTTGATGCGTTAAAGTCTTTTTATTATTGTTTGTTTTCGGGCTAACCTGAGAGCTGAATGAATATAATCCGAGCAACTAAAAAGAAGAAACTTTAAAAATTTCTTTAGCTTTTTATGATTTTAAAGTCTAAAAAAACTCAAACATAGTTATAAAATCTATCATTCTATTTGTCTTCATTTAATCATTTTTTTTTTTTTTTTTTTTTTTTATAAGTCAAATGTATGCTTTATTTAAAATCTGCCCTTTAATGGGCAATAATTAAATTTTTGGACAGAACATTGACAGTTAATTTTTA
>SCDY01001073.1:0-37773 GCA_004143825.1 Drosophila micromelanica
AGTAAAGCTCTCGAATCCATAGCTCCCATATTTCAAACTCCCATAACTTTTTAAAAAATGAACCGATTTTCGTGTTTGATGGCATTTTGATCATGATTTGGCCTCTAAATTGATTCTACATACAAAATATATAAAATTTGGAAAATTTTTGTTTTTCGATTTTTTGAAAAAATTACAAGGGGAGACCCTTGTTCATTTTCAAAAAAAAATGTTTCAAAATTTAGAATTGCTCGATTTTAGTTTTGATCGATTGTATTCGTCATAAGTAGCATAAAAAGCAACATTTAACCTCATTTTGAGGAGGTCAAATTTTTGGTCAAAAATCATGCTAAAGTTGAAAAAAATTTGGACATGTACAGCTTTTGGATCTATAGCTCCCATATTTCAAATTCCCACAACTTTGTCAAAGCTGTACCGATTTCCATGTTTGAAGGTAATGTGGTCATGTTTCGGCCTCTACATTAACACGGCGTTTAAAATATATTATTATGGAAATTAATTTTATTGAGGAAAAGCAGTTATTCCATGTACCGTTACACCCAATTGCGACGATCTTTCTTGTTTCAGCTATCTTCCTGCTATTCGAAAGTAAATTATTAACTGGAAATTGACTACGCTCCTTGGGTTTCAAATAATGATTTTTAATATGGCCTACCTTTTGAGTACTTTTGTTTCCTTTGTTGCTGCTGTTACTTCTCATCTGGCTGCCTGCTGCCTGTTCCGCTAAGAAATCTTCTTTGCTGCGGCTTATGTTGCACAGTAGTTGATATTGCCTGCTGCTGCGGCCTTTATGCCACATTATATACACTAGCTAGAAGAAAATGCATTCGGCTTAGTCATTATTTGCCCCACAGAAAATCAAGCTGGTAGAGGCGGGAGAGAGAAGCGTTGAAACTGGTCTGTCGTCTTACTCTTTTTTATTCTTAATGCGAGCACAAATGATGCTGCCTGAAGTAGCTGAGCGTTGTTTGAGTTTATGCCTGAGCTGTTTATTATGATCTGCTGGCAAGACAAAAGCAAAATGCCAAATAAGCCGCATAAAAAGCAGCGCCAGGACATGAACCTGCCACTGGCAGGAAGAGTTGTTGAAAGAGCTGCGAGGAGGCAAGGAGCAGCGGCAGCGGCAGGAGCTGTGGCACTGGCAGGCGCATTTAAGGTTGACTGAGTGGCTGCGCAGTCTAATTCAAAACGCGCTAAAGCAAAGCGATTTACGTCTACCCGTAGGGCACAACGGAGCAAGAACTGAACCCAAGCCAAGCCCTTTGACTGTATACTTTATACAGATTTTTTTATTTAGCACATACATAGATACATAGATATGCATATGTTGTATGAAAATACAAATATGCTTTATACATGGAGCCCGTATACCAACGTTCATCGATGGAAATCGCATAAAACTAACTGCCTTTGCCCAGCTAATTAGCAGAGCCGCACATTTTGTTTTGACGCCTGTTCAGGCAGAGGGATGCGGTGGTGTTTGGCATTATACGGTGTGCGGTACGTTGCTAATGACTATGCTAATAATTGCTTTGTTGTGGTTGTGCTGATGCTGTTGTCCCAGCTGTGATGGGCTGCTCTCATTTCAGATAGCGCCCTCTAAAAGGCGGGTGTGGGTGGAAAATGCGACCAAATCAAATTATCTTTTACGTATGCTCTTTTACATAGGCTTTGTTAAGAGAAAAAATAATATGCTTAAAGTTAGATAGATTGTGAAGTAGAAAAGGCAGTCAGCACAGCTTTTTATAGACTTAATTTTCATGTAGATTGTGTACCGACTAAGCCAAACTCAGAAAAGTTTTATTATTCAATTATTAAAAGAAATTTAATAGAAAGAACAAAATACGATTTAAAAAGCAATAAAAATTGCGTGTGAGGCTTTTAACAAACCATAGATATAAGTAAACCAGTTATTAAAAAAAATTTTAGTAATAATTTTAAAAGTTTATTTTTTTGTACCAATCACAAAGAAGAAGAACAGAACACTTAACACCTAAAAAATATAGAAGTAATTGCAATTACAGGCGTTTACTTCTTTGGAGCACGTTACACTGAATCCGTTTTCCATTCTGAATCGGTTTAACTGCGAACCGGTTCGTATTGCACAGCAAATTGCCGCAGTTTACGATTGTATTTGTTTTGTATTTTTTGTTTTCGATGTTTTCTTCTTCGTTTTTTATTTTGCTGTACTATTATGTGCTTTTATGTTTAGCTCGTAATCTTCATTCTCAATTACTGCTGCCTGTGTGTAAACTGCCACACTTGGAATACGAGCTGCCCTGCCTTGTAACCCGTACTCCCCCCTTTAGACATTGCCCACTGTTCGCTGTCCCAGCGAGCTCAGCGCTCGGTTTGTGTTACATTTAAAACGCTTCAAATCTTTGGCAACATTTTTGACGATTTTACCAGCTGCTGCTGCTGTTGCTGCTGCTGCCGCGAACTCGTTTGCTGTTGCTGCAATTGTTTGTTGGTATTCTTGTTCTTATTTCCGTTGTAGTTGTACACACATACCACAGCTGGCCACAGGATGCGCCAGTTTGGCCGTTTTTCGCACACATTTTTCACTCGAATTTTTACGCGCTGCGCTTGCTTGCCCCTGCCCCCTGTGCCCCTTATTTTCCCTTTTGGGTCTTTTCATCTAGTTTTCCTTTAGCGCTTGCTAAAGCTCCCCCAACCCCCCAACCCCATTGCTCCTTTCTAGGCGTGTGCATGCTTTTCATTGTTGTTGTTGTGGCTGTTTAAAAAATTTGTATACTGCGCTTAAATAACAAAACGAAATGGCATAAAAATAAAATAAATGTTCACAGCTAAGCCGCCGTTTTGTTTATGTGTGTGCGAGTGTGCGTGCGTGTGTGTGTGTGTTTGAGGCGTGGCCAAACTTTTTCCAGATGCTGCTGCTTTTGTGCTTTTTGCATATTTACACATACATGCATACCTATTGTATATATATGTATTTTTTAAATTTTTTGTGTTTTATATATTTTGTGCGTTGTTTGTCTCTGTTGCCTCGCACAGTGAGCGGAGACGCCACGCATGGGGGCTGCTGATTGCTTTGTTCCGGCGCTTAAGCGCCCCAAAATCCCCAGCATCAGCAGCAAGAACAGCTGCATCCATCCCCCTTCACCCCTCCATCCTTTACTAGCCTCCCGCTGGCATTATGTTTATGAATTTGTGCGGGTGCCTGCAATTTTATTTATGCATTTATTTTTATTATGCTCTTTATGCTACTTGGCTATAAATTAGCGCACAGTTTTGGCAGCACTGTGCTCGCCAAACTGTGCGCACAAAAATCAATTAACAAATGACCTGAAAAAACGCTTAAAAAAAGTTTTGTTTGTTTCGCATTTAATTACAAAATTGTATTGTGGTGCAAAAAGCTTAGCACACGTGAGTGTGAAAAAAGGGGAGGGGTGTATATCAAATCAAATTGCGAATTACAACGTTTGAACGATTGTTGGCCTGCTCATGTTGCACCTGGCCCACTATAAAAGCCAATGCACCCATCGCAAAAAGTGTGCCAAGTAACGGGGTAAGCGGCGCAAATCGGTGCAGGGGGGGAGGGCTGCCCCGGTGGACACTGGGCGTGTCACAGTCCGCTGACATTTCACGCATTTAGTTGTTGGTTTTGTTCGTGTCCGGTTTGTTTTTTTTTTTTTTTGTGTGTGCCTTTGACGTAACCCAAATGAAACGTTTCGTTCGCGTCGTGTTCACAGGATAAGGGATAAAGTGTGCGTGACGTGCAGTGAGCTAAACCCGCTTCTCCTACCCCTCCATTTACGTGTCGCCATTTTAGTTGCTGAAAACTTCTCACTAAGCTGTCGCCCATGTGGGCGGAGGAGCAGCAGCAGGAATGACAGGGTATTCGGCATTTGGGCCAGAGGAGTATGAAAATGTCCAACTGGACGGCATAAAGTCAATTTGTAAAACACAGCGCCGGGCTGGTTGGCCATCAATGGACTGGAAAGCTGCCTGTGCCAGCGGATATGCGCAAAAAAAGATATCGCATTATCTGCTGGACGGCTCGCATACAGTCGGATATATCGTTAGGAAATGAAGGCAACAGACTGAAATGATGGATGGCTACATAGCTCTTGATGCTAGATGGCTTATAATGGTATATTAGTTTGATACATGTTGAAGAATTTTTGCTGAAAGCTACAATGTTTTTTTTAAATAACATTAAACTCAAGTTTTATATGTGTGTATCTAAATTTTACTGAATCAGGAGTCAATTTTATATAGTATGCAAATTTAAGGTATATTAGAGTCATTGAATATATATTTATGAATATTTATAGGTGAAATTTGAATATTATCTACACTAGAAATGTGCACAGTTCAAGGAGCTTATTTGCATTCATTTATTTCATTTTAAATTAATTAAAACGTAATTCATTTCGTTGGCTAGAGGTATTTAAATTGCCCAAAATTCTAATCTCATTTGCATTGCATTTGTTTCTGATTTATTTTCCTTTAATTTAACAGTTATTTATCGCCCCCTCTCGTTTGTGTTTATCAGATTTTGCTGTGGCACCTTTTGCATTTTGTTGTTAATTGCATTCACATTTGAATTGGAATAGAGATCACAATCATTTACCATACGCGTGCCTCAATTACGCAGTTCCCCAAGGACAATTTGTGTGTGTGTGTGTGTGTGTGTGTGTATTGTCATGTAAGCCCTACACACATACATATAAAAACATATAAAATCCCCAATTGGATTCGTTCCCCTTTTAAAACGCATTTTAAGTGTAATAGAGTTGCCTGCCAGGCACAAATTCACACGCACACAAATATATTTTGCTATGCAAATGAGAACAACACGAAACCTATGGCAATCATTGGAAAACACACACACAAACACACACACACCAAAAATGTACAACAATAAAAAGCGATTTAACACACAAACCGTTTGAACCCGAGACTGCAATGCGACAGGAGAGGTTGAGCCGAGCACGGCCAGAGGCCGTACAGGATATGGACAAGCAGTTGGACATGAGCACACGGGTACATATCAGGCGGGACGAGGACAAGGACGAGAACGAAGCACTGGACGAGCCAAAATTGTGCGCTGGCGAGACTGCAGCTGATAGATTGTAATCCTGCTGCTGCTCTTTGACTGCTTTCAATTGGCTCGTGTCGAGAGCCAACATCCTGTTGCCTGTCTAGGGAGCGAATCAGCAAGATATGAGTGATACAGGGAGAAAGAGAGCGAGTGAGATAGAGTGATGGAGAGGGGGCGGCATTGCAATGGCCTGTGTGCGTGTTAATTTAGTTTTGCCATCAACGGGCAGACTGCCAAAACAATTGAAACAATAACGAGACAAGTGAGTGCAGGCTAGCTCTGGACAGGACGAGATTACAGGCATCTAACGGCATTAATTTGCTATCAAAAGCAGTAACAACAAGGACATTTAACATGCTTGTAAAACCACAAAATGTGTTTTGGTGTTTAGCGTTTGATTAATTGCCAGCACAGCTTCCAGTTCCCCTTAGCAACCCCCCCATAAAAATGATTATGGCCGCCTTGTGTTTTTTAATTTTTTTGGTAGGTCTGGCAACGCCAGCTGCCGCCGCCGCTGCGGCCGCCTTTGACTTATGCCAAGGACCTGTACGGCCCGTAGGGCGTCGGCTATTTCGTTAACAATAAATAACGCTTGAGACAGCGCCAAGAGCTTTTGTTTTACTCAGGCAAACTCTCGAGTGGCTGGAGAGCGAGCAAGCGAGAGCGAGAGGTAGAGAGAGAGAGGGAGACGGACGTTGAGAATGTTGTTGCCTTTGATCTGGCGCGTGGAACGTGCGAAAACGGTTAGCCAAGTGCGAGGCAAAGTCAGGCAAGTCAACCCCAAACAACCTGACAGATTGATGGCCCTGGCGTCTACTTACGTCCTGCTGCCAGCCCATCCTGTTTGCCTTTCATAATGAATGCGGCTCGGTGCCAAAGCAAAGGCAGCACAAATAAGCTCAGGCTAAAACAGCAGCCAGCCAAGCAGACGAGCAAAACAGGATGCACACATACACATACATACACATGTCTGGCTGGGAATTGCTACGTATCCACTCCATTATGTTGCCAACCCCCAGCGAATCGAAGCCTGTTGCCCCATTCCCGCATTCAAGTTATTGATCAAATATCGCATGTCACTCGATACATTGTCTTGTGGCTCCTCTGTGTATTGGAGTGGGGGGCTACCATAAAAGCCAACTAAAAATGCCATTTAAATTGCCATTATGGACTGTTTACTGTCCTGTGGTCCATGTCCTTGTCGTTACTCAACTGACATTTCAACTGTCAGTTTATTTGGCTTTGCTTTGTTTTTGCCGTTGCTTTTGGTCATCATTATTATCATCATCATTATCCACATTATTCTTATCACAGCTAAAGTTACACAACTCCCCAGCCACCCCCTCCTCCTACTGACATGACATTAAAAGTATACATCCAAAAATAAATTGGCGTGAATAATACGGGGGAAAAATGCGGTACAACTTTTACAGAACATAAAATTAAAATTTTTGTTTCGGAGAGTGCAAAGGTTGTCGCGATGATGAATCAGCCGAAACATGAAACCAAATACAACTCCCAACCGGCACAGTGGTAAAAAATACCAAGATAATTAAGATTAATGTCAAATAATAAATTGTATAAAATCTTAAAAAACTATAAACAAAACAATGAAAGAAAACTTTTTCGAGTGTAATAAAAGTGAATTAAAAGAGTATACAAATGTGCCACACTGGCACATAAAACAGGTTTAACGCTTGTCTGCGCATAGCATAAATAATAAACACAAGCGCAGTTCACCTAAACTGTGCTTATAATTCTCAAGTGGTTTTTACGTCAACTTGCTAAAAATAAATTAAAATGAGCAGTACATTTTTATTGCACGCCGAACCACTGTGCGCATATTCTCGTCCCACGTGCCATCTAAAAATGCATTAAAAAGTTTTATTGTTGTTTTTTCGTCTGGCCAAGTGTGCGTCGGCCATATTTGTTTGGCTTCCGTTTCCGTTGCTGCTACTGACGTGGCTTCATCGTCGCCGGAAGTGGGCGAATTTCAAAAGCCCTCGTTACCCCCCCTGTTCCACTCAGCAGTATGATAGTAAAAACGTCATTATTCCCAACACGCAGCCACTGCGAGGCGACTCGGCGTGGCAAGGTGCGAAGAGCCAACACGTTGCCGCAATGACCCTCATTAACTTAATGGTCAGCCCAGCTTGTGCCGGACTCTATTTCGTTGTTTGCGCCGCTCTCCCACGCCCCGCTATTTGCTCAATTGCTAAAAAATTACATTAAACAGCATTAATTTTGCACATTAAAATTGTTTTAATGGATTTGCGCCTTTGTGACGCAGCCAATTAGAAAATCAATATGCAGCACTTTGTCAAAAATAAATTCAATTTGCCAATGAAAAGTTTAATTAATAGGCTTTCTAGGGTTGGCTGCGGCAGCTGTCAATTATTTGTTTAAAGCTTCGATGGCCTATAAAGTGTCATTAAAATTGGGAAAATATCATTATAATTACGACTATAAGTATAATTAATTTCTAGAAATTTATTTTGGGATTCGGAGTGCTCAGACATTTGAGGTTAAAAGTAAATATGTATTGAGTTTCAATAAATATATAAAATTGGCATTAAATTTCCTTTTTAGCATTTTAAAGCATTTTAAAATACAAAAAGCGCTGTTTAGGCCATGTTTATTTCCCAAAGAACTTCCGTTGGCAAAACACACATTTAAATGACTTCACTGACAGCTGTTGTCATTTGGATGCCATTAGATGGCCTATAAATGTGTCATAAAAGGCTCGTTTCCGAGCTTTGCGCCAAAAATCACAGCTATCCTTGATTGTGATTGTGATTGTCATTAGGCTAAGATGCTTGGGCAGTGCGTATGCGTCATATTTGCTAATGCTAAGCCAAAACTAGCCGCACATACAGCTCCCATTTCGTTTATGGGCTGCCAACTATAGCAAAAACAGCAGCAAAATGTTCTTTTTATGTGTCTCAAAGACCATAGAAAAAAAAGCAAAACATTTCTAATATGAGAGTTTTATTTTATTACATTTTATTACACACAAGTTGGCTGCCAAATGCGTACACACACACACATATATATATAAGACTAGACAAAGTTGGAAGTTTAGAGCTCGCGTCGTGGGCATGTCCTGGCCACGTCCTGGGTGCGTCCTGTGCACGTACAACGTATCTCCGTTTCCGCAGATAAACGCGCGCATCTGTGTGAATAGGCCTTGGCTGCTAACCGGGCTCTCTAGCTGTCTCTCTGTGTGTGTGTGTGTAGTGTGTGCGTGGGTGTGTGAGTTTCCTTTTAACAAAATGTTTTGATTTCCATTGAAAGACAGGAGTAGTCCGTTGGCCAGCTCAACTAATCTGTTATCGTTGCTGCTGAGCTTTCGCCCTAGTCATCCCTCTTTTTCTCCCATTCTCCCTCTCCCTCTCTCTCTCTGCTTCTCTCCCTCTTTCTATTGCCTACTTCCTCTCTCTGTGTAGGTTTTTGCTTTTTTGCTTTTTCAATTCATTTTATTTATTGAAGCATGAAAGGCGAATCTACAGTTGTAAACAGATACAAATACAATCCCGTCTCCACACGTACACAATCAGATTCAGAAGCCACAGATACTTGATATAAGAAAACTGCCGCCGTTTTCTTTTTTTTTTATATATTCGGCCAACTCTGAAAGAACAGCAATAACAACAGAGACTTGAATGGACAAAGTTAGCTGAGCCGGCACAAAAGTTTAGATGTTTTCTTCTGTTCTGTACCTAATTAAGGTTTCTCTTTGATCGCTATCGTTTGACAAAATATCTATTATGTTTCATATATGGAATTATGTATACTTGAATTGCATGTAGAGATAAGAATAGTTAAAAGTTTGAATGCACCGCTTTTATTTATTCAGTGGGAATATAAGAAATATAAAGTTTAATTTTCAGGCTAACATTTTTCGCTTTCATAACACTGCCAAAACTAAACCTGGCTGGGATTAAATGTTGAAATAAAATTTGTAAATTGAAATTTCAATTTGATGATTCAGTATCAGTACACTGATCAAGAATATATATATTGAAGCTATAACCCTGCTCTAGCATTGATTAAAGCTTTTACATGCCAATTAAGCAAACTTGATTTTAAAGTCAATGATCCCTTGAGCGTTGCTCGTTGCTATAGAGTCCTTAAAGCTTGTTAGCTTTATGAAAATCGACTGTAGCATCCTTCAGGTTATCCTTGTTATCGATGCCTGCGTGTGGCGCACATGCGTTTACTCGTTTGGTATTCAGTTTTGGATTCTCTGTTCCCGGCAACACTTTTCAGAAATATTCAGTGTGGCGCTTGGCTGCTGCCCCTATTCGTGTAGTTTGGTTTTTGCTGTATTCGTTGCAGTTGCTAATTGTAAAATCAAAAGGATTTTGGCAATTGCCTGCCCGTTGAAGATTAATTATCCATTTTGCAGCACACTTTTCGGCGTCTTTTGGCCAGACTTACTAATTAGCCATTGTTGTTAGCTGCAAATTGAGTTGAAATTCAATTTGGCAAATCAACACAAAATGCTATAAAGAAAAGAAAAGAAAAACAAAAAATTAAGGCCACCAGACAGAGTGCATCGCATAAAAATCGAGTAAAAGAGAAATAAAAAATAAAAAACAAAGCAAATGGTGGCCAACAATCAAGTTGCCTCGTTGACTGCCCCAACGAGTGGCGACAAGAACAAAATGAAGTGCAATGGACATTGGTTATGTATGAACAGGATATAGGATAAGCGCGGGACAGGGTATCGGCTGAGGCTGAGGCTGAACTTGGCGTGTTAGTGGCGCTTGGCTTCCAAAGGAATCGCCGGCTAGAAATGACAACAGCTCCTCGCAACTTTGTCTTGGTTTTTGTTTTGTTGTTACTGTTTGTTGTGCTATGTAGTCTCATTGTTGTCCTGTCCTTGCTATTGTCACTGCTGTTGTTGTTGTTGCTCGTATCCTGCCAGTGGCAATAAAACCGCCTCCTTTTTTCATTTTGTGCTGCTTTAGATTTTTGCAACTCTCTTGTCGTGCATTTCTCGGTCAGTGACATTTAGCGGAGTATGCGGCTTTTGTTGCCTGCCTCGGCAAGTTGCAAGTTGATTTCTTTTACATACACTTTTTCGCTGCGGGCCGGCAACGGTTGCTTGTGACAGAAATCTGTTTTTCGTTGACTGTCTAACAGCAAACAACAAAAGTTTTGCGTCTGAGCTGTCTTGCCCAACGATTAGTTGTTGTTTTTGATGGAGCTGCCATTAAAAAATACTACGAATATCAAAGTACAATGGGCGTTCAGCTTGTAGAGAGTGCACAAAATTCTGTCAACATATACACTATGGAGTTATTTGATTTTTGTTTCATAAATTTATTTCAACCAATAAGAAATAAACAGTTTTAGTTGGTTTTAATCAATTTATTTATAACTATTCGTAAATATATAAATAGCAAAAAAAAAGAATATTTTTCGAATTTTCTTAAGTATACTTCCACTGTGCATTGGCAACTTTTATATAAAAAAAAGCATAAAAGTTGCATAGCATATTTTCACATGGCCTTTGGCATTGTTTTCACTGGCGGCATGCAACATGCAAACGTTATACTTGTTGTTGTTGTCGCTATTGGCATCTAAAAGAGTTGGTGGCCTTCTGTTGTGGCTACGTATTCTTCTAGCGCTACAATTTTGCACTATTTTCTTTTTTTTTTTGCCGTTTTGGCCATGTCAAACACAACAATATGCTGCGATGGGCGATGGGTGGTGCAGCCAGGCAGTGTGGCAGCCGTGCCGGCCTAACCATGTTAGCGGAGGAGACAAGTCCAAACCACAGTGCCACCCCCACTCAGCCCACCGCAGGCCTTTTGTCGTACGCCATCTTTTGTCGCAGCTGTCGTTGTTGTTGTTTTTGGTGCTGTTGCACTTATGAAACATTTGCAGCCTGTTTGACAGCCAACCAATTTCCAATGCCCAAAACCAATGCTGCTCGTGCCCGCAAATGTCAACTGCCTTGACTCATTCTGCAATTCATTTAGAGCGAGTTTTATTGGTAGTTCAATGCCTGTCACTTAGTTTGGGTGCAGCTTTTGGTTCTTCTTCCTTTCTTATGCAACTATATTTCTGTTTGGAATCTGCCAAGTGACAAAGTTATATTGACAATACGAAATGCTCGAATAACCCATTCTATGGTTATGAGAGAGGAGGAAAGGGCTTGGCACCAGTTATAGCAGCTAGCTCGTGCAAAACTTTATCAAAATCCAATTGATGTTGAAGCGCAACTTTCATTGACCCAAATTGGGGCAAACAACTCAAACGATTTCCATTGTTGCCACTGGCTGCCAAAATACAATTTCATAAATTCCATTGCTCCTGCCGCAGTTCTCCGCTATCAGTCGCAGTGCCTTGGCTACCCTTAATGCACAAAACTTTTCCAGTGCCTGGCAAACTTTTAGCACTTGACAAAAAAATTTATCAATATATGTCAACGGGGTCGGCAAAAAAGAACTTTTGCTATAAAACACAATTTTATTTTACGTTTTTTCGGTTTTTTGTTGACTTGAAGTTGGAAGCTGTTTAATTTGCTGTATGGAGTTGTGGCCATCGATAGTCGGTGGTCGACGGTCAGTTGGCCCAATCTCAGCTTAGAGATGGTCCAGAGTTCCGTTAGCAATTGGTAAACATTTTCCGGTCAATTTGCCACAACTTGGTTAGCCAACTGGCATCGATTAACTTTTCGTAGCCGAGCAAAGTTTCGGCGTTTTGTAAATAACGCACAGCAAACAAAAATTTCAACTCTGCTTTTTGTGGGCCCACCCCAAAACTGTTGGCCACAGTCTCAGTCTGACATCTTACTGGCATCTTTATTATCAGTCAGACAGCACTCGAAATTTTCTAAACTCTGAAGCTCTAAAACTTCAAACACAAACTTTGCTAAACGTGCTAGATTGTTTTTCTTTTTTTAAGATCTTAAACCATGCCATTCCCATATAGAGCACACATATAAAGTGGTTCGGATTCGGCTTCTGTTTAAAGTCCTTTATGCACTTACATAAAGTCTGTCAGCTGCCAGAGTTGTGTTAACCTGTGCAAGTATTTTATCAGCTCATACAGCAGTCCATAAAAATATAATAAAAACTAAGCGAAATATGTAGAAATGCTCGAGTGATATTGTCACACGATGATATACCCTATAAAATGATGTAGCTAAAATAAAAGATATATAATTTTGAATATTTTAATATGTTATTTAATTTATAAAATAAGTATTCGGAAATATTTGCAGCTTGTCTTGTTACGCTTTCAGAGTATCTTCTAGCCGTTATATTGCGCTTTAAACAAGCTTGTTAAATTTTTATACGACATTACGCATACGCAACATTGACGCTCATAAAATGTTTTGCCAACTCATACAAAAAAAGGATGTTATTTTTAATTTGTAGCTTTAACGAGAAATTCCTGGAATTACTTGATGTGTAACGCATCTGATGGGAGTTAATATTTAACAGCGCTGCTAATTTGATGTGACTGCTTTTCGGGAATCTCGTATTTTAAAGAATTCCTCTTTTATCTTTTTGTTTTACACTTTTCTGGGTCGTCTATTTAATGGAGGGTGTCTTTTTACTTTGTGTCCCTGCTTATCATGCGATGCCAGAGAGCTCTTCACAGAAGCAATTCATGGCTTTTATTCAATTTGAGGACAACTTGTCCCGCGTCTGGCGATTTATTTATGACATAAAATTATTAGCAGTCAGCCGGGGCGACGCGAACAACTTTAACAACGCAAACAACGCGTACAAAGACCAAACAACTATCATAATTTTGAAGTTTGTCAAACTTTGCAGCAATTTTTCACGCTTTTGACACCGCCGACGGCGACTAAAAAATGCGCTTCAATATTTTGCGCATAGCTGAAAATTGCAGTTGGAAAAATGTTTGGCGGGGGTGGCGAGGCTCGCAGGAGCAACGGGTGGACGGGAAGGATCGTGGCCTGGTCGTGATGGGTGTTATTATGAAAAATGAAAAATCTAATGCAGCTGCTGTCAGAAAATGTTTTTGTTGTTTTTGTTGCTTGTAGTTTTATACGCTTGTTTAATTAAGTCATGATTTCTGGCATTAGATAAATTAAATTATTATTGTTTATATTTTGTGCAATTTCTTTCAGAACTTGCACAGCCGGATAAAGTTTTCGTTTGCTGTTTGCATATTGAAATTGTTTCAGTTGCGCTGTGGAAATGAATAATTACAAACGAGTGGGCGCACTTTACTACAATTTGTATTTTAATTAAGCCATAGCTCTGACCATATTTTTCGAAATTATAATATACACTAAATCAACAGAAACAAACTTTCTGGCAAATTCATAAAATGTCTGAGGTTAGTTACGAACTGACTAAAAATTGTTAAATAATTGTGTACACAAACAAAAAAAAAAATTGTTCGCATTTTGTGACTGGATTTTGTTGCAGCCTCCTCTGCGATTCTCAATGGTAATTTGCAAGTTTGCCTGTCGCATACCTGAACCAAAACTGTGGCATGCCCCCGCACACCGCACGGTTGCCTTAAGTTACCAAAAATTCACTTGACTGGGGGGTGGCTGGAGTCGCAGTAGCCGTTGCCAGTGGCAACAATCGGTACCACAAAATTGTTTAGTGCTGCTTTCATTTACAACAACAACGCAGCCAAGACCTAAAAATTGCTCGCAGTGCCCTGTCAAATATGCAGAGTGCTCGTCTAGGGTACAACATCATAATGCCAGTGCTCTGGGCACATTAACATAATCGGACGCAGGCAGCTGATGCGATGCAGTAGCAGCGACAGCTACAACATCATTTTCATTTGCACTCTGCACAACCGCTGACTCCTCTCTCTCCCCCTCTCCTGCCCTGCTGCTGATGCTGTGTCAACAGCGCGGCTGGTTCGCTATTGTTTGGCGTTGGCGGAATAAACAACGCGACGTGTCCAGTGCAGGCAAAACGACCGACGAACGAGGAGAGGATTGCTGCGAGGGGAGAACATTGGTGCGGGCGACAGTTGAAACCCGCAAAGTTTTAGCTTAGCCTGCAGTGCAGCGGGCTAGTTTCGCGCAGTTCTCCTCGTTATGCACGCGCATAAATCAAAACAATAAAGTTCAAGCGAAAACAATGACGTTGTGAATAATCATCATCATCATCATAATGATGACGTTGTTGACGTTGATGCCTGGACAAACGGGGATGCCATCGGAGCTGCTGCTGCTGCTGCTTCTGCTGCTTCTGTTCCGGTATCCTATTGTTGGTTCTGTCCACTCTATTGATGGCTTGCGACAAATTATGTCATTGAACTGCTGCAGCTATGTTGCTGCCCCAATTGTTGTTGTTGTTGTTGTTGCTGTCCCTGCTGAAAATGAAAAATTACAAAATCGGAGTGGATGGAAAGGTGCTGAGGGGCAGCTCGTGAATGATGATGTTGGCATGCTCATGAATAATATTTATTTGATGTATTTGTTTACTTGATTTGCTGTTTGCATGCAATTGATTTGAAAGACTCGAAATGAGGCCAGCAAAAACGGCGAAAATGTTGAAAAATATTTTAAAAATGTTCACTTAAAACAATTCAGTAAACAGCGTTAAAGGAATTTAATTTACAAAAGAACTTTATAAATTTTGTATGAATGTTACCATTGTTTTTAATAATTAAAAAATATTTAATTTTATCAATTGAAGCGCAAAAATAATTTACGGAAATTAACATTCATTCACTTTTGTGCGATTTAATTAAAGTATACGCATAATATTTGATTACGTACAATTAAAGAGCTTATGTTTAAGCCTAAATGGCAATGCATTAAGCATACGCCGCATTGCACGGCCGAAACTTTGAGCCATTTCACAGTTAACATAAATTTAACGATTATTAATGGCCATTAAACAAGGCCACAGGCCAACTAAAATGAGACAATGGCTAATGGATAAAATATTTTTATGATAGCTGCGACGGCTCGACGACTCTGTCATGCTTTTGGCTAGTGTATTTAATGGAGGCGTCTCTTGGACAGGCTCGACATAAACTGGGCCATTATTTATTGCTTTTACATGAGTAAAAGGCCAAAGGGCGAATAATATACGCAGTGAAGGGTGGGTGGTGTCAGTGGATGGGTGGTGGGAGAACGAAGCGACTGACTGACACACAAAAGGCATGAAATGCGCCGAAATAAGAGCTGGAACAGAACAGGACGATGACTATCGCTGCCAGCGCATGACGAACACTTTACGGATGGCCCAGGCACAGGCTTTGTGTATTAATGAAAGGGGGAGGTGGAGGAGCTCTCTTGGCCAGAAAACGGCCATGCGCCGATTATGCGGCGAGCCGAGGACAGGCGGAATAAAACACCGACAGACAGACGGACAGTCAGACCACTTAACCAGCCCAGAGACAAGGCCCGAAGAGCTGATCATGTGGGTGGCTTGGTTGGTTTGGTTTTTCCACTCTATCCCTTTGTGTCATTAAAGTCGCGTCGTTGGCGTTGATGTTGATGTTCATTATGATAATAAGGTTGTTGCTGTCCGGCATTGCTGGGTTAACGTTGCGTGCTGAAATGTCACCAATTGCGTGTATCTCAGCTTCTGCCTGAATTTGTGTGTGTGTGTGTGTGATATATGGCTATATATACATGTATATATCCCAGTTCAGGTGTGTGTGTGAGTGTGGCTATCATAATTATGCAGCTGGCTTAATTATAAAATGTTACTCTGCAGTTAACCTGGGGGAATTAATTTATACACGCTGCAAACACACACACAAAACAACAACAACAACAACAGCACGTGCAGATAACTCGCCTGTTCAATCAGAGCTCGCTGTACAGTTACATGTGCAACGTGCCGGGGCATTTGCTGGTCTCTGGAAGGGGTTTCATTACAGCATTCAGTTTGGGTACATTAACTAATTTTGGCACACATACAAATAGCATCATAAATTGATGATATGGAGGCGAATGCAATTGTGTTTGTGTGTTGCAAACTCTGGGAATTACACGAGCAGCTGAGCTCTGGGAATCCCTTGCGCCCCCCTTGGGGTACAAGGTGTGTATGTGTGTGTGTGTGTGTGTGCGAGGGTAGTAGGGTTAAATGTTGCGTACAGTGCTGTGGGCCATCTGAAAAGCTGTAGCTTTTGGTTAGAATATGTAATATGTAAGCATCAACTTGAATGCAAACTGTCTGATGGGAGGCGAAATAATGATAGAATGCTGTGGGATTTATCAAGACATGTTGAAATCCCAAAAATTTCGTTTGTTATTTGATTTTGACATGAACAAATGGTCATTACGTTTACCTAGTTTACTCATCTGATTTCATTAGAGAAAAGCAATTTCAGTTTCTGTCTGTATAATTGATTAAAGGCTCTCGTATTCTCAAGTAAATCTGCTAAAATGACAAATAATTTCAATTGTATTTGAATTGCATCAACTATGCCAGTCACTTGAAACACAACAAAAGCTAAATGTGTCAGCTCATGACACAACATTTGAATTGAATTGAAATGGAAAATTCACATTCTTAAAATTACTGAAAACCTTTGTCATAAATTATAAATAATTCTAAGAGTATTTTTTTTATGTATACATAGACTTTTAAAAATTCATAAGCATTTAATAATAATTATTACAAATGAATAAAGGTATAGATGGTTTTTTTTAACTCATTTTTTTAAACAAGTTTTAAATGTATGCATGCAATAATACATCTTTAATATATATATACAATATATTATATATGCACAGTGTTTTCATAAAATGCATGACTAGAGTATTCTTTGAAAATATTCATATGTCTCCAGCAAATAAGCTCATAACATCTTTAAAGCAAACACACAAGCGTATTTAAACTTCATAGCTGCATCGGTTCATCCTTTTAACAGCCAGCTAAGTGAAAACTTCGTACTTTCCAACGGTTTGCTTTTCTGTCAGTTTAGTTGAGCCCCGTCCACCGCCCACTCCCGAAGTTTTCCCGACCAACTGGCAGGCATCATAAACGCTTTGTGGGTCAGATATGAAAGCAACTTTTACGTTATATACGAATGTTTGTTGTGTTTGCCCTGCTCGCCATAATCCCGAGCAGCCACATATGCACAATTGCAGCGTCTGAGCACAGGAACAACTATTCAAAACCAGTTACACGCCTAGTCAATTGCACAAAGAACCAACACCGTATGGCAACACCAACGCATCGCTAGCAGCAGCAGCAGCAGCAGCAACAGCAGCAGCCTTCTACTCCCTCTGCAATTACCCTTGACTCCACGCTTGTCTGCAATTTGAGGCTGACTGTCAGTCACCAGGCAAACAACAACAGTAATAACAACAATGAGCTGTGCGTGGGCTGCCCCAAAACCCAAAACCAGTGCCTGAACGTAAAGCCCACGCTAAAATCTTAGCCAAATTGTTGACTGCACTTGCGCTCTTACCGGGGAGTGGCAGTTGCAGTTGCTGTTGCAAGCCACAATAATCCAAGCAATCTCCAATGGCAATGACTTGTGGTCGAAACGCCAGGCATATCAGTCAGCAGCAGAACCAGCAACAAAGCTGCAGCTGCGACATTGACACAGACCGTGGCAACTGGGACTGGAGATGGAACAGCAGATGGAGGTGAACTGTGGCAGCGTGGGCGTCCATTAAAATGAAACGTTGGCCCAATTTGTGCCCCGCTGGAGACTTGACGAGATGTCTGGCAAATGTTGCCAGTTGCCTCGTCATCAAAATAAATATATATAAATTTATATGTTCTACATAATTATAAACATTGAATACTCGCTGCGCAATGAACTGGAACGAGATAAGCGTTCATCGGCTTAGAAGTAAATTCAATGCCACATTCTGACTTTGTGGCTGCTTTTTAGGGCCAGGTACCTTGGCCCAGTGACGTCAAAGTGAGTAGAAGAGTAACAAAGAAAGAGAGAGAAATACATTAATTGAATTATTTATGGAACGCAAAGTTGTGCAGTGGATTGTGTACGGAAAATGTATTCCCATTGTTAGTACAACACTTAGGGGCTCTCATTAGCCAGCGGCAACAAATTGCAGGCTACAACTCAAGTGGCTATGGCCTATTGGCCCCGTGGCCCTTCAATTGCTTCGTCACTTGAGGCGAAAATGAAATAGAAATCAAATTGATGTAAAATACATTCAAACACTTTGGCTTTGCTTTATTACGCTGCCATAGTATTTTTAGAAACTGGGTCAGTCCGACGGGCTATCCCAGGCCACCTGTTCCGAAACCATGCCCTCCAATCGTCTCCCCAACAAAAATCAGCACTAAAAATCTACAAATGAACACAGTGCAAGTGTCTCCTTGAACAGCTCTGTTCGGAGAGCATTGGCAAGCCGTACACGATTTGTGTTTTAAGCACGCCCCGCACTGGCACTGGAGGAGGAGAATGTGGAATGCGCAGGGGTGATGGGGATGGATCTGTCTGTAGTGCATAAAAGTTGCACAGTCTAATGTTTTAATTAACCAACAAAACAGAGAGAGAGAGAGCATATATATAAATATTTTTATTTTTGGAATTTTAATGGAAACTTTATAGGGTGTTATGTCCATATCCACTTGAGAATTTTTCGCAAATTGAGCCTGATATAAAACACAACATTAGTAGAATATATTCATGCCCATTATCGCAACGTCTAATTGACAGCAACAACAGGAATAAATTCCACAGTGACATCTCTTAAGTGATATGTATCCCGTCTATAGAGAAGTTTAGACAGTTTTAACAAGAAGAATAACAATAACAACAACAACGCTTGAGAGACACTTTGTGAAACACTTTAGAGACACTTTGTGTCTGGATGGGAATTGTCAAGCCAACTTACAAAATTGTTTGAGAGATATGTAATTCGAAATTGCCTGAGAAATTTTCTAATGCGCTTGTAATTGTTCCAAATTTGAGTTTTTAACAACTTTTATATAGAGCACTTTGCGCTGAAGAGCTGTAAATGGACATTAATAATGCCATAAAATACTTAAGACCGAAATATAAAAATTAAGTTGGGTAGTTGCAGATTAAATATGCGTTCAATCTGAACATTGCTTCTCATTTGGAGAGTGTAATGATATTTTACTTATTTCTTCAATATTAATATATGATATTAATTACCAAAACTGTAAATTATAAGAAAATTTCCCTCTCAATGTTTACTTATATAATATATCCCAATTTAGTTATTTACTGGGAGGTTTAAAAACAAATAAAATTCGATGGCAAAAAATACAAATATATTTTTCTCAGAAATTGTTCCCCGACTGCATAGTTCGGTAATTCTAAAATTTTATCTACGATCACCTGGTCGTAGCCCACGCTGGAAACTCTATAAATCGAGACAAACCTCGGCACATGCAGCAATTGATGTCAGTCCCATTGATTTATAACAACATAAAATATGAGACACAAAGCAATAGGGGGAATTAGAAACTCGCAAGACAGACAGGCGCAGGCGTTAAAGTGTGAAAACTCATTAAACGCACACAAATTGTTTATAGACGCAGCATTTAACCGATGCGTGCAACGGCAAACGACATGGGAACTGACGCGACGCCTACGCATAGAAAAATTGAAAAAGAACAAATAAAGAAACACTCGAATTCCATAGAACACCCATTCTCAAGCGCTTAGCATATGGGGCAACTGTATAACGCTCAAAACGCAGCCATCAGTCAAATGGGCAGACAGCAGTCCAGACAATCGTCTGGCCAATGAGTCAGTTAGTAGTCGCTGTTCGGGTGTTGCTCAGGCGTCAGTGGGTTAAATTAGTCGCTTTGTGCAAGTCATGCCTGACGCGTGTGTTTGTGTGTGTGCGTGGGGAGAATACTCTCTCAAATGTTGGCGCTGCATTCAATTTACTACAAACAATTGATTGTTTTCCCTTTTTTTCTCTCCAATTTTTTGTTGCTGGCAGCAACAAAATCAACACAAATTGAAAACGATTATCAATATGTCTGGCCTGTCAGGCGGCTCAGGGGGGTGGCATCTATATATATATATATATAAGTATTTATATATCTGTGTGTGTTTTCAGCGGGGAGTTCAAGCCGCGAACGCGCGAAAAGCTAACAAAAAAACGCAAAGGGCCAGACAAACAAACGGCACAAAACAAAGCACACAACAACAACAACAACAATTGCTGACTGATAAATGGGCAGCCAAAAGCAGCAAAGTTGGAAAAGCGGACTACAACAAGAAATTAAGGGTAGTCACAGCAGTTCCGTCGGGAGCGTGTAGGCTGCTAAGCATCTCTGGGGCACACTTCAATGTTGTTATTGCTGCAATTGTTGTTTTTACATTCCAACATGGGGCATAATCGATTTCTCCGGAGGCCTTGTATAAACTTATTTTTGTGGGTCATACTCATTAGGACCGAAGCATTATGCAGGTCTATGATCAATATTTACATAAATAATTTAAGCCTCTTTTTTAAAAAATATTATATAATTTTAAAGAAACGAATATATATAAACCAGAGTTTTTAAGTTTCTAAATATTGTCTTTATAATCAGTTTTCACAGCGTGTGTACAATTTTTATATAGAAAATATGTTAGCTAAATTATTTACATATTAATTATTTTCTGGTACTAATGTTTTCCTAATCAAAATTTTGTCGCGCATCATCAGTTTTTTGAAGTGTATGTAAAGTTCGACGTGTTCTTGTAAATATTTTCTACTTAATTTTGGGGCTTCATCTGGAGTTCCTTTTGTTGTTGTTGCACCGTCAGCCACACGCCTCAATGCAATTTAGAGAAACATGTTGAGGGTCTACCCACGGTGTTTGGAGGGGTTGTGAGGTGGTGGAATGAAACGTAAACGATGCCCCAGCAGAGCTCAACAATGTAAACAAAATGTATCGTAAAATAAATAGTTTTCAAAACCATTAAAAGTAACGAAAAAAAGGCCAAGAACAACACACAAGAAAAAAAAACTTGGAAGCCGTGAAGCTGTGATGAGAGCGGAACTGGGCCTTAAAGACCCAGGCGCGAAGTTTTCGGCATTAAGTTTTCAACATGCTCAGCAAATTGTTTAATGGCCGTGCACACACCCCTTCTGGCTTCCGAGCCCGGTCAGCAGCTAGAAACACGATGCCGTATATAAATACATGGTATAAACAGAAATGCCACAAACGAATTTTTTTGACTGTGCCAGCAAATTGAAAACTAGCAAACAGAAATAACTCAACATGAAACTTTAGAGACATGTGTTATTAGCCAGAAAATACATGATCATTAAAATAGTGTGGGAGGCAAGAGAGATGCCTGCCAACCAGAGCGACGTGCATAAATATTTGATGTAAATTGAAAAGTGCATGCCACATACATTATTTTGCTGGCAACCTTCAGGCAGACAAATGTATAAAAATACTAAGAAACAAAAATCTGTGTATATGTATATAGGAGAGAGATCGAGAGACGTACGACAAGCAAATCAGCAAAACAACAAACAAACAGAAATAACAACTGATGCTAAAGTTTAGATAAAGTATTTATGCCACAGAAAGAAAAGCAGTTGAGTGGAACGAGCTGGCAGGGTGCTGCGGTAGCTTGCGGGAGGTCACATGGACAATTGAGAAGGAAATTAAACAAGTTTGCCTAACGAAGAAAGCAAAGTTTTTTGCGCGCCTTAAAGTATGCACCAAGCGACGCAAACAAACAGCAGCCGCACACCAAAAAAAAATATAAAATAAAAAAACTTTATCCTAAGCGACATTGCAACCAGTGAGTGGCAGGAGGACTTGGATTGTGGGTAAGTGGGTGGCAAGGCATTGTCATGACATTGCTTGCTTGCCCCACTGCTAAAGCACGTTGCGGCGCCGCTTGCTGTCTCTGTCTGTTTGTCTCTCGGCCTTTCTCTTTCTGTTGTTTCGAACAGGCTAAACTTTTTGAATCAATTTAAGTTCTGACATTTTAATGATAAATTTGTAACAGAGGCAAAAAATAGGGCCAAGAATGCGCAGAATTTGTTGTTAGCCTGTCTAACAGCTTTCGGTTACCAGTTGCCTGATGCTGTTTATACTTCATTCTTCGTAATTTTTCATTTTTGTTGCTACTGTATTGTGGCCGAGTTAGAAATATGATTTTTTGTAAATTATTGCAACTGTCTTGAAGTGGTTTCTGATGCCAGCTGCTGGAAAACTTTCACTCACATAAGTGAAATGAATGGCAAAAATGATAAACTCAGTAATAAATAAGTGCTCTGCATAAATTTGAACTTAAATTCAAGAAATTCGGCTGCTAACTTTAAGTTTTTGTCATGTTATTTTATGCTGGTTCCTTCCTGTCGTGCACGTGTTGGCAAATGTTTACGCAGTCCAAATGGGCAAATATTGTTGCTCATCTAAACCCCATTATTGACTCATTTGGTTGGGCCATAAAGCGCCGGAAAGTATGTTGTCATTATTTGGCTGACAACCGCAGCCATTTGCAATTAAAGTAAGCCACATATGCAGTTAATGACTTAGTCAACATTCACACACAAGCGCGCACAAACACACATCTCTAGATGCACACACGCTCAGCTATAGATACACACCCCGAATTACAAATTTTATATATATCGACAAACGTTTGCGGCTTCGCTTTATTTGCAGTTTTATCAGCATTTTGTTTACTTTACATTTGTGTTGGCAACAAAATGAATTGACAACTGCCAACAGCTTTATCGATAGCATAGACTGCTGTGTATGGCCGCTAGGGGGCGTTACGTAAAACTTGTGATACGTACATCAACTAGCTTTAAAAGATAAATATATATTAAAAATTTAAAAAAAATTGCTGGTGACTTTTGAACGCTCTTAAAAGATCATGTTGATAAAGTTTGAAAATAATTGTTCCTTCATAATTGAAATCACCTCTCTCTGCGATTCTCATATATTTAACTTAAGTTGTTTGCCCTATTATTTTTGGATTACATAGTTTGCTTTTTGCATAAAATTAATAGAGCTACAATGTATTTGTTTACTATTTAGTAAAAAATAATAATTTATTTCATATGTTTCCACTTTTGCAGATAAGACGACCCAGTCAATGTCTGATAGTGCAGCTACTGAAAGTGGGTCTCTCATATGACTGATAATGGCAGTCAACGCTGCTTGTTTAAAAAACAACAACAACAGCAGCAGCAGCTACAAGAAGAAAAAGAACAACAAAAGCAACACTTGCAGCCACAATGGCCAAACAAAATGAATATTTAAAAATTTGGAAACATATCAAATGGCGAATTGAAAAATAAAATTAAAGCAAAAACTGAAGAGAATTTACAGCAAAAAGAAAGTCAAACTAAATTTAAACGCGGCTACTTAAAAGTTGTTGAAAATTAAAACAAGTGCCATAGCGATACATAGAGATCGAGACGCGAGTGTTAAAATCGACATTATATAGATATAGTTATAGAACCTATTCATGCCTACGAATATTACATATCCCAGAAGTAACGCTGCCAATTACAGAGCAATCTATACATGCATATATAAATATATATAGATATATAGAAAACTTGTAGTCAACACCACCGAGCGGAAGTCCAACAACAATATGACAATATCAGCAGCAGCAGCAGCAAGAACAACAACAACTGCAAAAACAACAACAGGAAATAGAGCAACAACAAATACAACAATACACAACATTGGAAATCGCTTGCCTGGCAAATCGCTGAAATATGAAAAACTCATTAAACAGCCGCAAATGCAGTCGAGCGTGACCGGCACCCAAACGGATGCGGATGGGGATGCGTTCATCGATTGCGGCCATCACAATAAGCATTTCGGCAATGGCCATGCGACGCCCCCTGACCTGCATTCCGGGCACATCACAGATCACACCATGCTATTGCCGCCAGACGATACGGCCAACGGATTTTTGGCCATTGTCACGTACAAGTCTAAACCCAATGGCGGCAGCTGCGACTTCAACTCTACCTCATCAACGACCATTGGCAGTGTGAACGGTGGCGGTGGCGGTGGCGGTGGTGCTCCCGGCTCCTCCATTGCCAGTTCGCTTTGCCATTGTTGTAATTTAATTGCACGTCGCTGCATTGGCATCAATGTGCGACGCTGCGTCCTCGCGCTGCTCGCCATCACCGTGGTTAGCATTTGCTACTACAAGCATTACGTGGACACCGACGTGTTCGACGGGTGAGTAGCCAGCCAGGCAGTACCTAAAACCCAGTTATGATGTGCTATACATCTACCACACCCTGCTACAAATTAAAACCACTTTTATTGTGTTCCAAGTGCCGACGGATACGGATACGGATGTGGATGTGGATATGGAATGCGATTCCATGTTCGCATTCCTAGCTCCGCTAGGCTTCGTGGCGGGTGTCCAGCGTCTGTTGTGTGCGTGCTTGATTGGATTTTGTTCTTCTTTTTTTTTTTTAAAGAGACTCCCGAGAATTATTTTCAATATGCTGCACATTTGATTAACAGGTGCATGCTGCTGTATTTTAAGTTGTTTTTTTTATTATGTTTCTTCCTGTTTGCGTTTATTCCATTTTACCGCATTGTGTGGCGCGCGAAAGTTGCAGTTGCAATTGCATAAGAAAACAAATAAATTGTGCAAAAATATTCATGAAACTGTTGTGAGCAGAAGAAAAACAAACACTGAAACAAAAGCGCTTTTAACATCTTAAAACTACTTTAAAAAATATTTCCCTAACGTAATTCCAATTTATTTTTTGTTTGCAAACAAAAGCGAGCAGCTTTTACAAAAGATTAACTTACAGCAGTTCTTAGATATTTTACTTTCTTAATACAAATATCATATTATTTATATTTAACTTTTATAAAGTGGCTTATTTTAGTTACCTACAATGATTTTCAGCTTGTTAGAGCTGCAGGATTCTATGTCCTTCAAAGCGCTGATCTACTTAAAAATTTAAAATAATGTTGCTTGTCTCTAACTTTAATGTAGTCCTTCGACTAGATACCATTAACCAAATAGAAGGACAGTAAATATTAGGCAGCTCTAAAAATAAAATAATTGCTTTTTAATTTACCCTTATTGTTTTTCGTGTACTCCATATACTTAAAACCGTTTTTAGTTGGGTCACTTCACGTGAACTTAAGCTGATAAGCAACTGTAAGCTGCGGCCTTCTCCGCGATTCTCATACCTCAAACCTGGTCAGCTTGAGCTTTTACAGCGTTTCATGTGTGTTTCACAGTTTTATACAACAAAACTTCTTACGATTGAATTCCACTTGCGTGTTTTATTCAGTGCTGTTAAAACTTTTAACTAGTTAGTTTTTCTTTTGTTTCTCTGGAAAATCATCAACGATTTTTATGTGAGTTATTTTCAAAGTTTCGCCTCAGATGCCTCCCCGCAGACTTCACATACGGAAGTTTACACCTTTTGTTAACTGAGCACTCGAGAACTTACTGAAGCTCCTTTTTTTCGGGCACGTACTTACACGGGGATCGGATAAAAATACTCGTTTTGCTCATAATTTATAATTGCGCACATAACTAAAAGAAAAGAATGTTAAAAGGTTTTTCTTGTTTACTTCTTTTTCAAGATTTTCCGTTTTATTTGTGGCTTTGCGCTTATTTTGTATTTTAATTTGTGAAATGTGGCGCTCAGAGGGTGGGCGTGGTAGTTGGCCTTATTCGTCCGTTAGCTACTTTCTCGCGCAATTATGGGTAACAAACATTTAAAAGAGAAAGACGCAGATCCCCCTCAGCCCCCGGGCAGCTGAAAAGTGCAACACGCCTGCAGTTGCACAAGCAACGGACAAAGTTTTGATTACTTTCATCAGCAACTGAGGCAACAGGAGTAGGAGTAGCACTTGCAACAGCAGGTGCGGTCGAGTCCTTGACTTGGTTTTGAACAAAATTTTTGCATGCAAACTCTTCGTTTTTGATCCAAAAACTTATTTATTTGCCCAAAGCAAAAGCAAGTTGATTATTAAATATTTACTTGGCTAGTGCACTTTAAATTTAATTTACGAGCTTAACTGTGGCAAAGTTCATTAGTTATTCAAGTGGGCGCAATCCATCATAGAGCCAAATCAGCAGGACCAACCGAACAGTTGAACAAAGGATTTGGCAACTTAAGAGGCTCAAGCCAAATTACTTGTGAGCCAAATCTGGTAAATTTTAATGAATTCAAATGCTTTTGACTCTCGGCAGTGTGCGTGTGTGCGTGTGTGTCCTGTATGTCCTACTCATGTTCATGTCCAGACGTCCGTTACGTGCAAAAAGCGGAAACATGCGACGTGCCAGCCGCTGCATATGACAACGCCGCCCCCTCCCCTTCCGTCCGCCATCTCTGTTGTGGTTGGCCCCCGGCGACAGGCAGCCGGCAGTAACTGATGTGCGTGTTTGTTTATGCTGTCTGTCATTATTTGCACACATACACACACACACACACACGTGCATTTGCATATGCAGCAACTACTTTGTTCTTGTTGCTTTGCCGCAGCTGTCGTTGTAGGTGCAAAACGCATTTTGCCAAAATGCAAACCTACGTGATTTGCATGCAGTCATAACACGTACACATACACACATACATACGAACACACACAGTCGCCTGTCAGGCTGCAATAATTGATTTGTAATGCTAAACATGCAAAATACACCACAAAAATGTCAAAAACGTTATGTCAACTAGGACTTGTCCCTTCCGAGCGGGAAAAACCTTAAAATATCAAGAATATTTGATGGAATTTTAAAATTGGTATTAGCTTACCGGATGGCAGACATTCTATATATCAAAAATGTGTCTGAAAAAATTTATGACATTGCAAAGAAAATTGAAAAAACTAAAAAAGAAAGAACAAAGATTTATCTAAGCGTAATCCAAATGGCAAAACCAAATATTTATTCTTCTTATTTCTCTTAAAGCTTTTATAAAAAATTTATTTTAAATTGTTTGTTATTTTCTAAGTCCTTTTAAATAATTGCTTTTTATTCGTCGCCTGCATATCGAGCGTTTATATATATATAAGGTTGGATGCGTTATTTGCTTTGCGTGTTAAGTGCGATAAATGCAATTTGATGTTTGAGCTTAGCTGCGTGCAAATTAAGGCCTAAAGAACGGGTGGTTGGGCGGGGTTGTGTGGTGCTTGGAGGGCGTGTCATAGCCTGAAACATTAACTAACTAAAACACTAAATGCGCGTCTAACTCTCAATAATAAACACATAAATTACTCTGCCAGTTCTGTGAAATGTACAAATATTTAACTGTCGTGTGTGTCAGTTTGTGTTGAATGCAACACGGCGTATGCGTTATACAATTCACGTTGCCTGCATCAATTGACTAAACATTTAAATTGAAAATGCGATTATAAATGACAATTGCCACAGGGCTCAACAACTCTGTTGTGCTTCTGCGAATGTGTGTGTGTGTTTTCGAGTGCTGATTATATATGCCAGGTGCAGAAGCTCTACAACAATAACAACAAACACAACAACAACAGCAACTGCAGTCATTAGCATTCGTTGGCTGATAACTTTTATTAAACCAGAGGCAAAGTGCCGGTTCAGTGGTTCAGCCTCGTGTCAACTGTCAGCGAAATGCAATAAATAATTACATTTATTTACTTTAAATGCAATTACAAACAAACAAACAAACAAACGCAGCACGCTGTTCCCTTTGGAGTCCTGTTGCTTGTCCGGGCATGCCTTTTGCATATTCTGGCGCATCCTGTTGACCGTCGTCGCCACACTGCCGGCCATTTCACTCGGCATGCGTTCACAGTTCATTTGGCCAACTGTGCTCTGCCAACTTCCATAGCCAACGGCCTCTGCTGGCATTATCCCACTCATTTCCGTTGCAATCCAATTGAACTTGGCTTGCTTGATTTATTTAATTAAATTTTTTTTCACTTTTTTCGGTGAATGCCAATAAAATTGGCAGTGTCTGCACCGCAAACGCTTGTTTTTTTTTTTTTTTTTGGTCTATTTTTGAGTATTGACTCTTTTGGCGCCTTTTCAAGTTCTTCAGCTGCGCCTTTCTTTGTGATTCCCATTGTGTTAAAGTGGCTGCCATTTCCTTTTATTGTACAGAAGGAGATACGGCCACAAGGAGAACGAAATCGCATATTGAAGTTAAATTTCTGTGAATAATGAGCAAAATTCAAGTGTCTTGCAGATATATTGATTTCTTCCTTCTTGTATGCACAGCAACGGAAAATTAACATGTTCTTTTCGTTAAGAAAAACATATATTAAATAACAGATTGGTAGGTTTTCCTTGACCTTTAAATTTTCTTTCATTTTAGATTTATTATTCGATCTAGCTCGCTGCAAGCGGAACTTTTATTGAAACGCCGCCTCTCTCTGCGCTTCTCAATATATAAAAATGGTCATTTTGTCTTTTCATTCGTTTCCGTTTTTGCATTTGCTGCACTGCCTTTTGCTTTTTGTATATTTTAGTCTTTTTTTTTTTGTCAGTTCAGGGGGCGTATTCTGTGATAGCTATGGCGCACATATCCTTGCGCTATTTTCCCCCTTTTTATTATGCTACGTTATCCCAGCTGCATTACGTATGCGCTCTTTTGGCCGCGTCGCACTCTGCGGCTGCTGCATTTGCTACTTTGCAAATTTATTACAAATTTTTACATACGATTTATTGTTTGAGCGTGCCGCCTTCACCCAAAGGGAGGGCGGTTTTCTATTATGCTCCAAGCTTGGCCTTAAAGCTAGCCACATAAAATGTTACTGAATTGTGAGTCCCTGTGTGGTTTACTGTGTTGTAGGTGTGCCTGTGGGATTTCAATAAAAGCTGCCCGTACGGTTTCTTCAACTTGACTAATAAGCTTTGGCCACGCTGATTGCTGCCACGTTTTGTTGCTTTTGCAAATGTTGCACCGATGACAGTGCAACACTTGCGTGCTGCTGCTTTGCCAAGTTAGCTGCACGCCCGCATAAATAACACGTCGCAAATGCATAAACTGACTTTTTGTTGCCTAATTTATGCAGCACAAAAGACGAAACTTGCGCCACGCCCAAAGAACTCTTCCCCACCTGCAACCGAACGTGGCACACGGCCGAACATAGAAACGGAAACGGAAATGTTGTGCTGTGCTGTGCACAAATAAATCAGCGAGCAGCGTCTGAAAACAGGCCAGGTTGAGCTGGCTTCCTTGGCTGTTTTTTGCTGCCTGTCTGCTTGGCTCGCCTGCCGGCACGCCACGCCAAATGTTGCACGAAATGCAAACAAGGCTGTGCAACAAGAATTTCTTCATCATCATCGTGCCGCACGGCACACGAAAGAGCCCACAGCCAAAAAGGCGCTTAACAAGCGAATGCTGTTAGAGTTTTTTAATGTCAGGTAGCATGTAGAATGCCCTGTAAAATTGTTAGTTGTGCAAATTTCAAAGCAAACGAAACTGCATTGACATTTACTGAAGGAAAACATCTACATTTTTAAAGCAACTCAAATAAATGATGTAGCTTATGAATTGACTTAAAATTATAGAATATGGCAACCAAAAGAAGATTTTATTTAGCTTACCTAACTAAAAGAGAATTAACAAGTTTACTCTTATACATATGTATTTATTTATGTTCTTGCAAAGTTTATTTAAACACAAAAGCTGCTTTACATGTCCACTTTGGCTGGGTCTATTTGAAAAGTTTACGATATCTAACATCTGCTGTAGTTGTGTTCAGCCAAAGCAGTTGCCAAATTCTGTGATTTATAGCTTCTAAAACGTTGTCCGTATACTTGCACCGGCTCAATTGGGCATGCTACGATTACAGGGTATTTGTAAAAGAAAAGTTGTTGTCTAATATTTTCGGGCGGGCGCCCTATTTATACATATTTGTACTCTACACGTGGCTGTTTGTATTTGTGGGTGTGCGCTGCTCTGTAAGTGTGTGTGCGTGTGTGTATTTGCTATCTAAATATTTTGTTTTGGCAGCGCTAAAGTTTTCCAGCCTTGCTGGTTGAGGTCCTGCAATGGGGCCATGTTGTTTGTTGCCAGGTTCATTTTGTCCTTCCACTTTGCCGCATGCTAAAAGTATTTACATTTTTCATTGCTTGAACTAGAAGGCAGGAAGGCCTGTGCCGGCCAAAAAGGATGCTCGGCCAAAAGCCTTTGCATTCCATTTGGGCCTGGTCTAATAGGTTTTTTGTTAATTTCTGGGAATTTTGCTTCAAATGGGCTCAAAGGGCCTTAACACATGCGACCGCTTTTGCTAAGCGTTGCCTGTTTATTTGTTTTTGTTGCTATTTTACTGTCTGCATCTAGTGAATTGTCTAGAGCCAAGTTGCAGGATGTTTGAAAATTGCATAAGACCCATATAATAAAATGCTTTGCCGTTGCCAAATGGATTAAAAACGAGTAACAGAAAAGTTGCACAGGTCAAAGGTAAAGGCCATAGTTGGATATAGATAGTTGTTGGCTAGCTGTTCAAAACTTTTGCCTGAAAACTTTAGCAGAATGAGAAAAGTTTGAACTAACAACGTCTAAAGCAACGCTCCGCACTCCTGGCCCCCCCATTTGAAGAGCTTGTTGTCGGCTTGTTAATGAGTCGCATTGGCGCCTTAAAGCGCACAACGCAGTGAAAACAATGCAAATGAAGATATGTGTGTGCAATACAATAACAACTACAAGAGTTACAACAATATAAAATTGTTTGCTTATTGTATTGGCAGCAGCTGCTATTGTTTCATTGTCTTTGGCTGTCGTCGTTTGCAAATTGCGCATACGCAATGCTGTCGCGGCTTTCAATTTGGCTGGCTGCCTGCAACAACAACATGCCACATATTATTTGTGCATTCAATTTCTACCCCTGCTGTTTGCCTTTGTTTATAAAAGTTCTGAGTTTTTCTTGTGCTTTTCCAAAAGTAAAAAGCGTTATAAACTGTGTATATTTTATCTATTTTAATGGAATATTCTTAGTTTTAACCAGGATATAAGAAGTTGACATCAATTTAATTAAATTAAGTATATTTGATATTTATAGAATACTTATCAGAATAAGCTAAATCCCCCCTCTCTCTCTCTCTCTCTCTATCTTATAGCCTCATCCAACGCGATACTCATCCGGCGCCCATCATCAATTGTCGCATGATGAACTCAGCGGGCAAACACGCACGTGATGCTTCACCAGCGCCAGATCATCGTTCGGAGGCCCGTTTGCGCATCGATCCCAAGGTGCTGGTCTTTGTGGAGACAACGTACTCGGGCCTGGGCCGGGACATTGCCGAGCTGCTGGTCTACAATCGGATCAAGTAAGTGCCATCCAAAGAGGAACCATAGACAATTAGCTCCGACAAATTTGCATAATTGCAAAAGGCAACGATGCAATTATTACGCCCAAAGTAACTGCTAACGGAAGTGGCAGCGTAACCGACACCAGACATGAATTGCGAATGCAGCCGAGTGTTGAGTGCCAAGTGGCACAATCGCCAGCCGGGGCAGGATGCCAGCCAGCAATAGACCAAGCTGCCATCTATCTCAGCATTCAACTCCCTTTTCTCCCTGCTTCTGCTCTCCTCCGCCTCTGGCTATTGTCAATGTTGACCCAATTTGGGCAGCTGGCCATAAAAAGGCAGGTTATGAAATTAATGCCGCTCTCTGGCCGCCGCTAGCAACTGGAGGAGCAAGCAGAGCATTCGAGTTTAATTGGCAACTTATGCTTTTGTGGTCGAGTGGCCACCGTCGCCGCCGGCTCTATGGCAAACCGGAAGCCGCCAGCGTCATGTCTCCTTTTTATGCATTCCAATCTTACCTGAATCGCTGCTCCGTCAGAATTTCTGCTTTACAGTTCTTAACTGATGTGCTATACACTACCCATAAAAAGTTGCATTCGAACATGCTTGTACTTTGTGCCCATTTAAAGTTCTGTTTGTAATAAAGAATAAAGAGCATAAAATATTTGTGTTAATATTTATGTTTTTACTGCATTTAGGCCAGCTTTGAGCTGAGTTTTTAATAAGCTGTGGCCAAGTTGCTATTATATGCGATTACTTGTGTTTGGCACTGGCTGAATAAAGCGTAGCATAACTGTTTATAATCCCATTGTCCAGAGCATGTAAGCTTCGCTTTGCGCCATTATTCCAATTACTGCATCCCGGCTGCTTCGCCTTGTCTCGCCCCCTCCTCGCTCCTCCCGCCCGCCTAGTTGCTCACATACTTGCGCGCTGTGTCAGCCTCTTTTTGCCTGACAGGCACAAAAAGCAATTCTTTTGGCCAGGCATGCTTTGTGTATCCTGCTGGCCGCATTGACCGCAGGATGCAGTCTCCTGCAAAACCGCAATTATAAAACCAGCTGGGTAGCTGTCGTGGGTGTAGCATGAAGTGCGGGGTTGGGGTCATGACGTTGCCATACCAACTTTCCGATAACATTTTTATTTTATTTTACATTTTTTTTGCTCTCCATTTATTTTCACACTTTCTACTTGAACATGAGAAATTAGGGGCACGTGTGCAAATTGCGGTTGTAAGGCACTAGAAAAGCTAAAAGCTAAAAACTGTAGTTGTGGTTGATCCTGGCGACCTGCCTTAGGCGCTACGACAGAGAGTTGAGAGCTGGGGTGCAATCACAGGTCAAAAGGCCAAAAAAAATTTCAATTTGCTGCTGCCTTTTGTTGATATTGTCGGTGCTTGTTCTCTGCAGCAGCAGAGCCTCGACTTGCTTTGTGTTATATAATTAAATTTTCGTCGTTATGCCAAACTAGCTTCAAGGATGCCACTGCTGCTGTTGCTGTAGCTGTCAGGCAAGTGCTTCAACTCTAATGAGATTTCAAGTACAAATAGTAGAAGTCAAGCCAAAGTCACACAGTCAGTCAGTTGCTACGATACCGCTCCCGTCCCCGCCTCCGCCCCCGCTTACAAATGTCGCTCGTCCATTGTCTTCGCGCTGTAAGCGAATATGCAACTACAACGTTCGCTGCTTCAAAAGCTAATCAGTGCGCTCATGTGTGTATGTGTATGTGTGTGGGTGTATCTATATGTCTTGTACGCTTATCAATGACTTCATTAGAGCTCTTGACTTGAGGCAGCGCCAGGAGTCGCGCCCGTTTGGCTGCAAAACTTTGCCAAAGCTAGCAACAAATTTCATTAACATTACCATCTCATTACAGTTGATGACTTTTCTGTATGTGTGTGTGAGTGAAGTGTGTGTGTGAGTGCGTCTATATTGCCAGCAGCGTCATATGCATGACAGCATTGTAGAAGTTTCTTGCCACGCATACAAACACGAGCAACAAGCACGCTGTGTCCAGGCTGCTGCATTGCCAGTCTGTGTGTGTGTGTGGGTGTGTGTGTGTGCATGTGCATGTGTGTGAGCTTGTTGCAGGTGCTGCAATGTTTCTACTTAATTATCAATTATTTATGTGCACGCGTCGCTGCGCGCCAGCAAATTGCGCCCAAGTTGCCACTCAATTAGCCATGAAAAATTCACTCGCTGCCTTTGAAGTGTGTGACGCATGCTGCGGCACGGTGGATGTTGCCACACACCAGCTCGATCCGTGCGAGAGCACACAAAGAGATGACTGCCGCCTGTCCAGCTAATTGTTGCAAACTCTGCAGCTCCTCTTTCTCTCGTTCTCTCTCTTTGCCAGCTGCTTCAATTAGCTGTAGCCCAAAACCTGACGTTGGCCCAATTGATTGATTGCCAAGTTTTGCCAAGCTGCTGGCTGCCTGGTTGGCTCTCTGCCCGCTAGCAGCTCCTCTTTCTACCCTCTTTCCTCTCTCCATTCGCAATTTTGTGCTTGAGCAGCGCGGACAAATGGCATTGCCCCCGGCATCAGCAAAATGGCTGCCGGCCCCAAAAAGTATGCAAAACTTTTGCAAAGTTTTTACGCTTCAAAGGTCCGCCGTCCACGCCGCGGTCCTTTTGTGCCCCAACAGAATTAACACGCCAAGCTGTGGGTATTTCTGCCACTACCAATGTTGGCATCTAATGCGCCGTGAAATTCTAATGGAATTTCCTAGGTAATTACACAAAACGAAAAACCCTATCAAAAAAAAGAGGCGGCATCGTTGTGCGTTTATTAAATTGACATTGCCACGCCCACACTGGCATGCCGCACGCTAGCTCAGCATTATGCGGCTAATAGCTACTTAACCTTATTTTCAATTTTTGATTTGGCTTTGTGCTCGTCCCCCGCCTCCCCCTTCCCCTTCCTCTGCACACTAATAAAATCAGTCAGTGAGCCCGCCTGGCAGCTGGAGTCAAGTCAGGCGGCAGCAGCAGCAGCAGCATCAGCATCAGGACCAGCAGGAGCCAAGTCAGCACACGGAAGTCATCAGCAGCCTTGTTATCATTGGGCTTCCATGCGCTTGCCACCTCCCGCCCAACGCTCGCTCTCTACATATGTGTTCCTGTGTGGGTCGGAATAATATAGCATGCTTTGCGGCGCTCATCCTTTTGGTTGGCTTCGCCTGGCGCTGATTGCGCCACTGGGAGCCCCGAACTTTTAAAACGCGAAATGGCAAATGGCGAAAGGCAGCAGCAACCAACCAAGCAGCAGCAACTACAACAACAATAGCAACAACAACAACAATAGCAGCAACCATCGCGTTAGTCGCTTCTTCTATGCGGGCTGACGTCAATTTACAGACACATGGCAAACGCCATAAACAGCCACCACAATTGGTAGCTTGCCATGGCAACAACACGCGCCTTGGCTGCCTCTTGCTGCTGCTGCTTCCGCTAGCTTTGCCTGCACCCTCCCCCCAAGCCTTACTCCCCGCTGTCAGAATCTAGACGGCAGCTGCCACAACTTCTTGGCTCGTCATAATCACACCCTTTTGCGCCAATGTTTACTTTAATAATGTCGCGGAAAATTTTTATTTTCAATTTTTCACAAGTCAATGGAGTTAACCTGCCACATTTTATGGCACAGTGGAGCAAATTATCAACTTCAAATGCACAAAATGGTAGTAACAATATAGATATAACTGAGTTTTTCATGCATACATAAAATATGGGCATTTGCATATACAATTTGCACATTTTGTGCCATTCATATAAGCATGTGGCCCACTGTGCCACGCCGCATTGGCAACAACAATGTTGCACAATAGGTCGACCCCTAGTAAATATGGCTATACAATATAGTCCATATATGTACGTGTTCCAGTATGTGTGTGTGTGTGAGTATGAGTGAGTGTGTGTCGTATAAATAAAAAATATTTTCTTATAGTGCTCGGTACGTGGCTGCTGCTGCTGTTGCTGTTGCTGCTGCTGCTGTCGCAGCTATTCTCAGATTGCTGTCTCATCCTTGTACCGTTGCCACCCTCTTGGCAGCCCCCCACTTGTTTTGTATGACAAGTTGGCTTCGCTGACTTTTGTGCGCTTTTGCCGCTTGTTGTTATTTTTCAACAAATTGGTTATTTTATTGAATTACTCAAGCAGCAGGCCGTCCCTCCCCCAACCCCCACCTATGTAGCCCATATCGACTCTGTACCTCTAGCCTCCTTTGCTGCCTGCCTGCCTGCCTTGTGTGATTATATTGGCCTAAGCAGGCGGCGCTGGGGGAGTCACAAAGTCGCGAACCTCGGGATGCCACAATGTCAGAACGTTGGCTTTGCGTGTCTTGGCCCGGTTGCCTCACTTTCAGCCTGGCTGCCTGCTATGGGGTTTCGCCGTTCACTTAAGTAGTTTTGCCGCGTATAATAAATTTTCTAGTTTAAACTCATTTATTGCCCACGACTGGCTGAGCTCCCTCCCCTCCCCTCCTCCCACTTCACCCTCTGGCTGTGTAAAGGCGTCGAGGCGTCGCCCCAGCCAAGCATTGCCCATATAATGGCCATTTGTTGTATAATTTTCACATTGTTTAGTGTCCTGGGCAAAAGTAGCTGTAGCTGCGAGCGGCTTTGGGGCTGCTTTTATTTATGATATATAGATTGGCACTAAAGTTGCTTAAGCAACTGCCTGGAATAGCTGCGGACTAGAGTTTTGGCAGCGGTGGTTAGTGTAAATGATGCGACTGGTGCACGTATAAACCAGGCTCAATAATAAGTGGGAAATTGTATGCCATGTTAATGGCCAAAATGGCTTAATTCGAGCTACGAGCTCTGGCTACAAAATGGCTTAAAGGTGCAAATAGCCCGTTACTCGCGCTAATACACACAATACTGCATTGATTTTTGGCCCTTTTCGGCCATTTATATGCAAGTAGTAGGCAGCATAAATAAGTTAATATATACTAATAGTCTCACTCGCACCACCCTCTCTACTGAAACACTACCTAATTACTCTAATTAATTACAATTTGTGCGAGTTTTAATGTACTTTAGTGATTTTAGTTATATTGAAAACAATTCGTTTTTAGATTAGATTTATATGATATTATGCCAATATATAAAAGAATATAATAATATAATAAAAGCTTAACAAATTAAAGCGGAAAATGTGATGTGGGGAAAAGTAAAGATTTAGTTATATTCTTAAGACAGTAATCAATTAATCCGAATTTTTTTTATAATTTATCGAATTATGCAATGTATGTATTTAATTTAATTTTAAAATGCATATAGCAAACAGAGTAAATAATTAATCTTGTTTTGGTTTTCAAAACAGATAATTATATTTCTCTTCCAATAATCTTTTTAAATGCGAAACTGCGCTTAAATAATGCTCTATATTGAACATATCGATTTCTTCCACTTGTGTTTATTGATTGCCGCATTTAATCCCTCCTACAATTATCTCAGCTAATGGAATGCGATTTGTATCGTACATATCGATTTCCCCTACTATTCTCTTGGGAACCGATGTTCGCAATGTTCTTTTGTAACTCTAACAATAGGCACAACTATCGGGGTTAAACGTGTGGCCCTAGCAGCTAAAGTGTTTACAGTTATTTGCAACACGTGTCGTGTGGCCCCAAAGTGTGCTGACAATTAGCAAAGTTGCCAGATTCCCCTAGCTGTACCAAAATTTGCCACCTAATTGCGCCATTTCTCACAGCTAATCAGCTCAACTTTTTGGCAAAAGTTTCTCGGCTCATTTTTGGCTTATGTTGCACCTGTTTATGCCGCTAAGATCAAATCTGTCGCTCTGGCCACATAAACAGTCGCATTAAAGCCGAACAGCTGACAGCAAGGATACAATTTGAAGGATACGGCTTACGACATTGTGTCAGCTAAAGTAAATATTGCGGATTTTTCGATTAGCGAGAACGTTCTCTATCTCAAGCCCTGCAGCTTAATTTCCTGACGCAAATATCAACAAGGCGGCGGCGGCAAGCCAAAGAAGATGCCAAACAAGCTGAAGCTTGGCCCTAAAGCACTCTAATGAAATTACAACATAGACTGAAAGAGGAAAATGGAGTCGTCCTTGGCTGGTTTGCGAGAGGGCGGGGGGCAGCTGTTGCGGTTGTGTGCGGGACACTCAGTTGGCTAAAGAAAATGTAAGCCAAAGTGGCAGTGGGAAGTCAACTAAAACTAAGCTCATTTAATGCGCTGCATAAGCGACAGCGACAGAGACGAACGGGCGGACGGCTGGACGGACAGTCGCAGGCGACATTCAGGCACCTACAACGGGAAATAACTGCTGCAACAACAACAAAAAAGTTACAACTGCAACAAACAACAAACAAGCAGCTCATGACGGCATTTGCAGTTTTACGTGCATCCTGAGGATAATTTAACGCCTCTTACAAATGCAAACAAATGAGCGCGAGCTGCAACACACACGCACACACACACGCACTGAATACACACACATACGTATGCTTAAACAAGTGAGAAGGCTCTAGTCGGGGCCGCCCGACTAGGAGATACCCTGAACCCTGCGATCTGGTTCTATAAACATTTCAGCTCGTTTACACAT